>PVLD010007866.1:0-88140 GCA_004027595.1 Dinomys branickii | reverse complement strand
GGGAGGAGAAAAAACGAACTGATCAAAAGGGCCATCATCTGTGTAACCTGAGTAACAAAGATGAAGGTAACATTATGTAGGACAGCATCCAGAGCTAATTCCCTTCTATGTTCTCTATAATTCTGTATTTCCTCAGTCGTTTTTGTACTAGCAGAAATGAAGATAACTTTATATTATACAGCATCCAGTGCAAATTCCCCACTATCTTATCTATAATTTGGTATTTCCTTTAATGTTGTTGTGTTAACCAATGTGAAGATAACTATGTAATTCAACATCCAGTTCTAATTCCCTACTATATTCTGTATAACTTTGTATTTTCTGTATTATTTATGGCTTTTCTGGTTCATATGTCTCCATTCTTTTGTCTTTAAAATAAAATTAAAAAAAAAAAAAAAGAAAAACCAATCTCTCCCACATAGCTATTGATGTGAAGAATGAATTATAGTGATACAACTTTTCTCCGAGGTCAGATTCTCTATTTGCCCCTGACTTTGCACTTCATTCCTAGAAGGCAACTCTGATTCCTTATTTTCCCAGTTTTATCTGGAGAGAAAGGAGACAGTGGCCAGGGCAGGAGCAGGAGAGACAGGGGTGGGCTTTTGTTGCCAGCGCAGGCTCCAGCCCTCCCAAGTGTCACCTTGCATGGCAGCTGTGGGCTCAGCCTCTGGAAGAAGGGAAGCTGCTCAGCTTCAGATCAAGAACATTCTGCCCATGGGTCCTACAGCTTCATACCACCCACAGCCACTAAGGGACATGATGCAGGCAGAGCCCATATCTTCTACTTTGCCTGTATTTGACCCAGTAGATATCAGGAAACAGTTTTTCTGGGGCAGGGGAGTGGGAAGAAGTACCATTTACATCCATTAAATAGTAAGTGTCTCTTAAGAATCTCTTACTCCTATACCAGGGTTACCCACTCCCATATCTCTGCCTCTAAAATTGCATCTTAGTCCTGGTCATTAGCACTGAGGTCTGAGGTGTGATGTATGTCAGCTGATGAAGCCCACAACTGTCCAACTAAACTGAAGGTTAGAAAATCATAAACTACTGTCATTGATGCTTTTTATGGAAATGTGACTCTAACTGCATCTTTCCTATTGCAAGCATTGCAACCTTTGTTGTTAATAGATGTTACAACACAGTGTTTAATCACGTGGGCTAGCTGGCCACCTCAGTACCCAGGCTACTGTACAGTTGAACAGCTCTGTGGCTTCTCTGCAGAACCTCAGACTCCCAATCGGCAAAGGGGTGACATCAGTGTCATATGATGTTAATAAGGATTAAATGGGTGGACATCTGTAAAGCCCGAGACATATCCTGGCAGATAGGGAGGATGAATGTTAACTGTCTTTATATTTACATCAGGATGCAACTAATCTGGTTCTATAATAAGTGAACTTTGTATTCAAGGTCTGATGCAAGAGGCACTGAGAGGCTGGAGTTTGGGAGGGACGCAATCAAGGGAAGGAGCCTGGCACTTGTTTGCGTGATGGGCAGCTGCCTGCCACAGGCTTCTTCAGATCTCTCAGGAAAATTCCCTGCCTCCTTGCACAGTACCCATGGTCCAGCTCTGTGGCCAGGTGTGGCTCTAGCTTGCTGGGGCTGGCTCTAAAAGTCATGAGTTTCACTTTGAGTCTGGAAGGAATGTTTGCAGCTGCTACCCACTCTTGCAAGTCTGGTCTTGACAGGCTGGAGCAGCACGAGCCAAGGAGGTGGCTGGGAAACACATTCTGGAGGTGCAGAGCCAGCTCTGTGAACGTGCTGGGAACTTCAATGAACTCAGAAACTTGCGTTTCAATAGCTCTCCAAGGAAGAGAAAGCCATTCCAGCCTGGGAGAAATAGCACGCAGGGTCTTCCGCATGAGCATCAGAGCCTGCATTTCAAATCAGGCACAACAATATGCCTGGGTATGCACAAGATCTGTGTCTCTAAGCCAGGGATGAGGGTGGGGATTGCAGGCATCTGTCAGGAGCTCCCAGAGGAGGCTGAGGATACACATTTGCATATAGGAGCCAGAACTAGAAAAAAATGGCATCTGCATTATAACTCATATTTATTTTACTCTATCCTTCCCCGTAAGAAAAGCTTCCTGGTTCCCACAGGATTTTAAATTGTGTAAGAAAGATTCTATCTCCCAATACAGGAACTGATGGTAGAAACAGAAATACTGCAGAGGCGCCATTTATGGCCAAACAAGTCACCTAGCATGTGGCCACGAGCAGGAAGCAAAGGTCCAGGTCCCTGCCCCGAAGGAGGGCACAGTCTCATGGGAAGACAACACACAAAGAAATAGTCTAACACACCCCAGCATGTTGGGGAGAGACTGCCTTGGTATCTTTTCCCTGGCACTCCCAGCTCTGCAGTCCGGGTAGGGCACTCCACCTCTTTGTCCTTTGGTTTTCTCCTGAGTGAAAATGAGAAAAGACACCATGGCCCACCATGGCTATTCTGGGATAGCTTCTTGGATATGGGAAGGAGGAGAGAGGTACTGGATAGTCAGGGTTGGACCGTGAAAAAACTTAACGAGGAGTTTAGGAACAGTATACGGAGCCTGAAACTAAGGTATGAAAAGACAAAGAGGAGCTGGGCACGGCGCAGGGAGGTTCTGGTTGGGGCGGACAAGGCTAATGCACGCAAAGATGTATGGTGGGGAGACATACAGAGTCCATAAAAAATTGTATACACACTTCGGGGAAAAATAGTATAATATTTTTTCAACAAATGGTATTATTCTCGTACGGGGGACCCTTGAGGAAGTCATATATCACAGAAAGCCCACAGTCCTGCCAGCCCTGAGAGAAGAAATTGAAAATGCACATGTAGCAATCTCAATGACCAAGGTCACCCAAGTTGCAGTTCGCTGTACTAATAAATGTCTGGAATCTAACCGCCACTACTTTAAGTTCCTCTTGTAATTGCTGAGGCCAAAGGTAACTTGTATTAATCTCATGATGTCTCAGTACATTTAGTATTAAAATACTTACACAAGTTTTTCTTTTCCTGAAGTGCATATACATTTTGTTGGCATTCTCTATATATACCTATAGCACTATCCAGGGTCAGCCTAACACACCCCAGCAGAGTCTGCCATCTTCCTTCCAAGCATTAGCTCAAGCCCACCTCCCTGGCCAACACTCATTGGCCCCTTACCCTGGCTGGAAGAAGACACCCTACCCAACTCTGGTAAAAACATTATCAGAGTTGGAGTCTGCAGTGTGCTTCACCTCCACCTGGCTCCTGCCAGAGGAGCCAAAGCAGGCTGAAAGGATGAAATGAACACACACAGAGGAGCAGAGGATGGCGAGTGTCCTGGGTGCACTCCTAGGCCAGCCAGTAACTCCCCTGTAGCCTAATCCCAGGATGAGCTGAGTCCCTGCCACACCCAAGGCAGCCCTGATGTAGGAAGGCGGGGATCAAGTGAGGGGAGCCCAGCACTGATGACCTGGGAGGGCAACAGGTACGCAAGATGCTCTGGAGAATCAATCCAGCTGCAAGGGGCAGAATGGACTGGGTGGGCCGAGCTGAAGACACAAGGCCGGGAAGTCTGTTGAAAAGCCCCGGTAGGGCTGGGGATATAGCTCAGTTGAATAAGCGCTTGCCTGGCAAGTGCAAGGTCCTGAGTTCAATCCCCAGTACCACACACACAAAAAAAGAAAAGCCCCGGTCTCCACTGCCAGCCCTTAGGTTGGTACCTGGTAGGGATGTTTCCTAGAACGCATTTCAGACTGAACTTGCCCCCTCTACTCTTCTCCCCCTTTCCTGACTGCACACTGACATCTCCTCTGCCTTCATCACCCAAACTAAACCCTCCCAATCAGCTTCTGTGGATGAAGAAGTTCCTGATTCTACCTCTTGCCATATACCCTACTTTATTTTTTACTGATTTGGTTACTCTTCAGAAACCTCTGCTGTAGCCTCCTCAAGATTCCTCTGCCTCCTACTTCCAGTTCTATAACCAGTCGCCTGCCATGTCAGCAGACTTATCCTCTCACGCTTAGGCTCAGAGACTTTAGTCAATGTGTGCCTCCGGGCTAAGCTGGCCCGACACCCAGAATCTCTTTTTAATACTCCTCCCCACAACCTGAGGACAGTTAATGTACAGCTTTTACTTTCTCTAAGGCTCAGACCTGGTACACGGGGAAGAAGAGACAGCCTCACCCTGCCCTGTCCCCCTAGATCCTTGAGGGTTTTTGTTTGTCTCATTTTGTTTTGCAGTACTGGGGGTTGGGGGTGGTGAATCCAAGGGCCTTCATACTAAGTAACATCTCCAGCTCTTTTTTAATTTTTAAATTTTGAGACAGGGTCTTACTGAATTACTAAATTGCCCAGGTTTGCCTCAAATTTGTGATCTTCCTGTCTCCCAAAGTGCTAGAATTACAGGCCTGTGCCACCATGCCTGGTGATCCTGGAGCTTTGAACATGCTCCTCACAGACCAAGGGAGCTGAGCCACAGCCTTGTCATGCACCAAACCGGCACACACCCCAGATTCGACTCCGAGTTTGCCGGAAACCCCGAGCATGAGGGGGCTGTGCATGCCAACAAGGGGCTCCCCGTGGGCCTCGGGGACACCTGACAAACATTTAAATGATGAGATGAGTGAGAGCGACAGTGGGGTCTACAAGTCCACAAATTTGAGGCATCAAGGTTTTCAGAATATTACTGGGTCCATGGCTGCCAAGATCCAGGGAAATAACGGTTATGTCCCTGAGGGCTCACAGTCCCCCACATAACACCCAAAGCCCCATTCACAAGACAGGAAATGCCCTTTTCCACCTGGCCCAGACTAACTTGCCATCATGTACCGATGCAGGGCCCTGTTTCGGAGACTGTTCATGGCTCTCTGAACACACTGTCCCTTACGTCGCTCCTCTGTGCCTTTTCGATGTGGCCCAGCAGCACAGTGACGCATCTGTAGGAGGAGATGGGGGAGCTGGGAACAGCAGGTAGGAGCCGTGAAAGTCAAGCTAACTGAGCTTGATTTCATTGACGGCCCTCTAAAGGCCTGTAAGCAGCAGAGGGAAGGGGGCTTCAGGGTGTCACTCTCTGAGGACCAAGGCCACGGCTTCTTTGCCTTTAGCTCCTGGAGCCTAGCCCAGAACGGGGCACGCAGCAGGTACCCAGTAAACAAACTGGAATCCTGGCTCACCCTCCATGTGGCAATTTCCTTGTCACTGAGTACAGAGACGAGAACTTGGAGTTGATCAAGAGTATGTGACCCTGGGCGTATTTCTCATTTCTCTGCGCTTATTTCCCTAGACACTGAGGGGGTAACAGGTCCCACCCCACAAGGCTATTCGACCTAATGCGCAGAAAGCATCCACCTCTGCACCTGTGCACGACGCCCACTCACTTGAAACAAGACAGGAGTTGAACCTTCTTTCAAAGATAAAACTCTTAGTAACAAATACAGAGTTCTATTTCACGAAAAAAAATTTTTAAAAGATATGTAAAATCTATCAGAAAATCTTAGATATATCTGGCCTTTGAGTTAGTAAAAAAGCCATTGGAATAGTCCATCCCTAGGCACAAGTTTGTTTATTCTGTTTACCTCAGTTCAAAGCCAAGAGTTCTCAAGGTTTTAAGTAGCTGTAATTGGTTCTGTCTATTCAGGATGAAGCTGATCATTTGTAGAAAGGTGTACTTTCCCTCGGCAGAAAGCACTTTGTATGCATCTATCTCAGGAAGTACCTGCAGTTGGCTCTAGATAACTCTCACGTTCACAGATACAATGTGGCAGAACCCAAAACGAGGGTACAAGAAAGATTTGAGGTTAGCACAAAGTGAAAGTTCCTTGTACCTGATTATGCTTCTTTCAGGGACTCGGACATTTAATTGTTGATACATTTTTTAAAATGAACTTTAAAAATTAAAGTTGGATACGGTAACACATGCCTATAATCCCAACGCTCTGGGAGGCGGAGGCAGGATGACCATAAATTTGAATGCAGCCTGGGCAATTTGGCAACTTAGTGAGACCCTGTATCAAAGGGCTCGGGATAGAGCTCAGTATGAAGGCCCTGGTTCAACTCTTGGTACCACACCGAGAGACAGAAAGGGAGAGAGAGACAGAAAGAGACAGAGACAGAGACAGAAAGACAGAGAGAGACACTGACAGGGCGAGGGAGAGAAAACTTTCTAGTCATCCATTCATTTTATGATCAAAGCTAGAAGTCAATTTACTTGAAGTAGAAAAAAGAAGGAAACACATACATGCATGGAAAAAAAGAAGGGAGGAAGGAAAAGGGTGAGGAGGGAAACAAGGGAATATACAAGCTAACAGGCTAGCAAGTGTGCGGACAATCTTTTTAGCGAGAAGTGCCTCGCCAGTGCCCAGACGGCTGGCAGGGCTCTCAAATGAAAGCTTCCTTCCTTCAGCCTTAGGAGGCTCCTTAGATTAAGGGACAGATCCACGACAGTCCAGGCCTCTTACCAAGCTGTACTAAACAGCTCCACAGGTCAGGCTTTTCTAAAATATCATCCAGAAATTATGATCAAAACAAAATTACCATTCTGACCAGAGTGCTGGGTCATCATGTAAAGTTGGCTGAATTTCTAAGTGGAAGCCTGTGTATTTGCAGAGCTCAAGGCGAGAAACTTTTTGGGTTGTGTGGGGAGCTGCACCAGGTGGCCCAAGCTGAGGCGATGCAAAAGTCCAAAATGACAGACCCTCACCTAAGTCCAAAGCCCTGTGATGACATGGAGCCGGGTCGTCAGTCTCCCTAACAGAGTAAACATGAAAAATGGGGCCCCTCCCCCGAAGAGCACTTTTGACAACCGATACAAACGACTACAGGGCACCACCTCTGGGATCGTCTTGCAAGAAAACCCACCCAACAGTGAAATTCTGCAGAGAACTCAGAAACTCAGGCCCCTGGAATCCCTGCCTTTTTAAAAATTCCAAACAGTAACCAAGCTCATAACCAAATTCCGAAGTACACTTAAAGAATTTTTAAATGAACTACAGCAGTTGGTATGTTTACAGTGGAAAACCCGCCTCAGCAGATCATGAAGCCAGTTACTTCCCAGTCACTTCCACCGATCATGACCCTTCCACAGCCCACAAATAAAATCTAGTTCTCTACAAGTTTTTAGCCCAGTAACATTGAGTACAAGCGCTGGATATTTTAATCTGAAGTAGAGCAGAAAGAACAGGGAAGGCCTTTGTGGCAAATCTAAACCCTTGTAATGAAAATATTAACATATTGATTCATTTCACCTTTTGTGGACAATACCTGGCTTTGTAGCTCGCCTAAAAATGTTTTAATCCAAAGATACATGAAGAAAGATATGAATTGAGAAACCTAGCGGGGTGAGCAGACTGGAAAAACATTTCTTATGCTAATAACTGATTAAAGTCAAAACCTTTACTATTAATTGTAAATGAAAATTCCAAAGAGAAAAGCATCAAATTCAAAATTTAAAACCCCTACTTGGTACAGGAAGCCAAATGGGAGCAGGGGCAACTGGGCCTCTGCATTTTCCAGCCCACAGGGCACAGAGTCACACAGCTGAGGCCCAGATGCAGGCAGCACGGCAGTGGGACCTCTAAGCAGGCACCAGTCACACCTGGCCACGGCAGATTCATACACAGGTTACGACACTTGCCTGGCAGATGGCAATAAAGTCTTTTAAGGAAAGACTGTCCTACTCTGATTTGCACAAGGCACTCTAGGGGCAGGAAGCAGCCTTGAGCATGTTCCTGTGGCTTCTTTGCCTTCTAGGGGTCAGGCTCTGTTTTATTTTGTCTGGTTTGGGGGTTTGATCCTGGGGCCTTTATATTAAGCATTCCTAAACTTTTTTATTTTTTAAAAAATGTGATGCAAGCTTTTACTAAATTGTCCAGGCTAGACTTCACCTTCACCTCACCTCTTCCTGCTTCAGCCTCCCAGAGTGCTGGGGTTATAGGTATGCACCACTGCACCACCGCCCCTGACTTGACAGGTTTTGGGCTCTTGACAGCTCAACACCTCTGAACCCCTTGCCTCTGAGCCTGCTCCTTCAGATCCTTCCTTTAAAGGTCAGTAAAGCACCTCTGTAGGCAGCTTCCTAACTCACACATACTTCACCCTACTGGCCAAAGTTTCGCAGAGATAATCAGGAGATAATTTTTGGTTTGTAATACTTGGGTGCTACGGTTTATGTCCAAATGTACCCCTACAGCCTCATGTGGTCACAGGTGGGGCTTTTTAGAGGTGGCTACATGTAGGGAGTGTGATGCTGAGATTGAGAGTGTGTGATTACTAAATCAATCCATTGGTTCGGCATAGTTGTGGGTGTGGATGATGGGAAGGCCCACCCTGGGTGTGACGGTGCCCACCCTGAGGGTGTGTAGCCTGGACAGAATACAAGGGACTGAGAGAGGGCTGCCGTCATTGCTTGCTGTTGCTTTGCTACTTCGCTGCTTTGCTGCCTTCTGCTTCCCATGAGCTGTCTCTCCTTTGAGATGCCCTCTGCTGTGCCGCCCTGCCTTGGAGCCAGCCAACTATGGACTGAAACCTCTACAAACTGTGAGCCTTTTCCAAATCCTGGAAAGAATCATATAAACCTTTCCTCCTTTAGCTTTGGGGTTGGGTATTTTGTCTTGGCAATAGGAAAAATAAGAGATGGAGGTTGACCCTAGGTCCTTGCATGTATTATACAATGCTCTACCACTGAGCTACATCCCAAGGCCATTTTAAAATTTTGAGACAAGGTCTTGCTGGGCCGGTCTCACACTTGCCACCCTCCTGCCTCAGCCTCCTGAGTAGGGATTACAGATGTGCACAACCATACCCAGTTATAGGTAGGCTGTAAATCAGGAGTTTGATAGTCACTGGAGCACTGTATTTTTGATGAAATCCAAGGACATACTATGTACTCACTGAGCCCTCTGCCTCCCCGGCTAGATCTAAGAGAGGCACACGTGAGGTGGTAAAAGGACTTCTTGCTGGCAGGGTCACAGCCTCTCTGAGGAGACAGGCACTGGAAGGGGACACACAGCAGTCAATGAGCAGTGCTGCTGCTAACATCCCCAGGCTCTCCTCCTTCTCTGGAACCGCTGTGAAGTCTTTCTGGCTCCTTCTGAGGAAGGTATGAGTAGTAAAGAGATTCCAATAAAATCTCAGTAAGTTTTAGCATTTAGAAACACTTGCATTCATTTGACATTAATGCTTAGGTACCCAGATGACACGGATTTCTCTTTTCCAAATCCTAGAAAGAATCTCATCTTTGGCAAAGATTCTGCAGATGAGTTGAGTTGTGATACCATTTCACATTTTATAACTAGACCTGCGTAACTTACCATACTGTAGACCAGATTTCCACTTTAGTGTCACTAAAACTGACCTGCAATTTATTGTTAAATTGCGACGCTTCGTTTTCCTACTATATGTGGTTTTCTTTTTCACAGACGGATGAGGATTACAGGAACCACCAGCCTTGAGTGCAGACAGGAAAATACCACTGTAACCCCAGAGTCCAAATCCAAGAGATTTCATTTTATTCATTACTAAACCTTATCAAACTTATCAAAAGAGGCCAGAAACCATGAATAGAAATTATGAAGAGGACGTCTGTGGGATTTCATGCTTATCAAGGTTCTGAGAAATCCCCATGAAAATTCTGCTGTCTGTGTGTGCAGACTGAGGAGCCTAATTTGATTGTAATTTGTGTGGACTGGAGTTCTAGAGCACACCACCCTGTAAGCAGGCGGCAGTAACTGAATCCTACATCCAAACTAATTACGCTAGACTCCCTCTGATGGAGCCTGCGGCCCCCTTTGATGTTAGACTGCGGTTACCTTTTATCCCTACTCTTTCTCTGAGCAAAGTCTGCTCCACATGTTTCCGCCTAGCTGGAAAAGGAAGCCATTGCCTGGAGAGCTCAGTTTTACTTTAATGAAACATCAGGGGACAGAAGATCATTTCTCACCAGAGGAGACTGATCTCAGTCTATAAATTCTGAGGGGAAATTCTGAACTTCAGAGTGCAGCACACCCAGGACCAAAAAATGTGCCTTTTCCCACTACATAGTAGAGAAACGGTCCCCCGTATCTGCCCATTCTAAGCTCCCCTCCACCCTGACAGCCCCCAAGGGTTTGTCTGTTATGTTTCTGATTCTCTTGACAAAGCATTATTTACCCATGGGCACTCAAGAGTTCAGCTCCAAGGGGGTATCACTGCTTCCTGCCAACTGACAAACTGAAACACGATGCTGAGACGTCCATCAGGCCATTTGTTAATCTCTTGCGCCAGTGAAAGCCCCAGTGGGTACCTCTGGGCTAGATCAAATTTAGATGATGACTTCCTGGAGCAGCATATGGAAGAACAGACACCCAAGTCACCCTGTAGGAGCCTGCATTCTGATTCCTTCCAGCGACAGATTCAATGCACCACATCTAACGTGAAGGCCAGAGGCCACTGGAGTGCCTCAAACATTTAGGCTGGTGAAATGATGGGCTTCACATACAAGCTGGACCTATGAAAACCTCTTCTAAGTCACTTTGACTTTATCCATGTCCCTGAGTGACTTCCAATGCTATTTCCCTCTCATGCAGGACTAGCACATGGGTTAAGCGGGACAATGTAAGTGAAATATTATTTACTGAGTTGGCAATGAGACTACATTAATTAAGGGTAGGGCTTTATCAACATCTACAAAGAACTAAAAATCAGACTACCCTGGCTATGGTAGACTCTGATAAGAGGATCTGAAGATCAGCTCATCTGAGTTCAGAAAGCAAGGAGATCCAAATCAGAAATTTTGACCACTGGTAATTTAGCCTTGTTAATTCAACATCGTAATGTACCTTTTGATAATGCAAAATAGATGTTCTACTTACCTTTCAATAAGAATGTCTGAAAATCAAAATCAATCTAATTCCAAGACTATCTTTTTCTTATTTTTTTTAAGAGGGGAAAGAAAGAGGCTGGGGATATAGCTCAGCAGTACAAGTGCTTGCCTGGCAAGCAAGCGTAAGGTCCTGAGTTCGATTCCCAGTACCAAAAAAAAAGAAAAGAGAGAGAGAAAGAGAAAAGATGAACAGATAAACAGAACAATGAAACCAAGTTTCAAAATAGGTTAGTAGGACAGTTACAGTAGTTGATACATTGCTTGTTATTATTTTCCAGTAGTTATTCAGAACAGAAGATATAGGCATGATATCTTATCTAAACAATATTAGCACAAAACTGTCTTTGTAGTGAACTAAGAGAAACTAGCTGTATAACAACCTTAACTATCTCATATATACATATATTTTTTCCCCTTTCCTTATTTCCCCTTTCTCTATCACAGTTTGTCTTATTTCATTTTGAATTAACAAAACACTACTGAATCAACAAAATGCATCACACCTGAAAGACACTGGGAGATGTAATGGGAAGCAGAAACAAAATGTGCTAAACACAGAGAAGCCAAAGATTCAGAGTCTTCCAGCATGGGGTGTGGAATAAATGACTTTGAACTTCTTTTTTCCAAAATAGTGACTAACAACTGCCTTGTAACTCTGCTCTGGAACAAATCATATCATGTATTAATGCTAAGTACATAGTAGGCCTGCAGTAAAACTACGTGATTCAGCACAAGATGGTCTTGGCCAAGTGTTCACTCTACCACCTTCCATGTATGGAAGAACAGATGGAATTCACAAGGCCCTTCAAAGGTGGATGCCTCCCAGAGCAGTTCACATCGCTTGACAACCATGTATCTTATTTAATAAGCATTTTAAAAACCCACAATCATCATGCTAACTGTTATGGAAAGAAACAGAAAACCAGGAGCTGGATTTAGAGGGACAAGACACTCAATACAACGCACACCTCATGAATCTGCCCCATGTATGTGGGCTAACTAGCTCATAAGAACATTTCACAAGCATGACCAAAGTCCTGTACTTTTATGATTTCACCCAGACTTATGGAGTTAGGGTTTGATTGAAACCTAGAATCCAAGCCTCCCAAAGTATACAAGAATAAGTGGAAATATTATATACATAAGAGGAACAGGAGGGCTGTGCAAAAATACCTGAAGCCTTGGCCTGTTATTGTCCCCAGACAAAAGTTGTCAAAGGTTGTTGGTTCAAATCTATGGAAAATGAATATGGAGTTCCTCCTATCCTATTTCTGGGTATCAATTATACCAGCTAATTTGGCCTCACAGTAGAACTGCCTGCAGTCTTGAGGGGACAGATGCATATCTGAAAAGATATCGCGCTCATTTAGCTGCAGAAGAAGGTCGGAGGTTAAAGGTGCAAGGACTTTGAACTCAAAAATGATGGGACCTTCTGGCAATTACACTTGTTCAAATATGGGAATACAGCGTCTTAAGGAGACGGTCTACTTCCATCTCTAGAAATGTCAGTTTTCTCTGGAGATTTAGGAGACAAGATGGCCAGCTAGGGAACTAGTGAGGAATTCCAAGCAAGAGATGGTGAGGCATGAATACAGTGGTGGTACAGACAAGGCACAAACGTTCCAGTAAGGTGATTGAACTAGTATAGACAGAAGAGGGAAGCAGGTTTGTGGAAGATGTAGAGTCTGGGATGCAGATGGCTGAGAAGATGGAGTCACTCACTGCGCTGTGGGGCCCAGGTGCTGTGAAGGCGGTGGGCTGGAGGCCCAGCTTGGCATACTGGGGCCTCCGATCTCAGTTCCCACCCAAGGGATGGAATATGCTCTGAGAAGAGCGCTGGAGACACCGGCTTCTCATGAGCAGGTTAGAAAGAGAAGCCTGAAGAGAGAGTATGTAGGACTAGGCAGGAAGGACTCAGGAGAACAAGCCGCATGCAGTGTCCCAGAGGCTGAGAGAGCAGACTTTCAAGAAGGAACAGGCAACAATGCCCAGAGCAGCAGAGAGTTCCAATAAAATCAGGATTGGCAGCCCCACGCGACTTGGCAACATGGAAGTCCCTGGTGGAATAGAGTGAGTGACCGGCCAGTGCGACTGAGGGAGTACAGACAATCTTACCCAGCTTGGGGCGGGGGAGACCAGACGGAAGACACGGAAATGGGGGGGGGTTAGGATGGGGAAGACGGAAGCTAAGAGGAACAGCGTTGGCAGAGAGGGAGAGCTTGAAGGTCCGTGGGGAGAGGAGCCCTTGAGGAGGGGGCAGCTGGAGGCACAGGTGACAGGACACACCTGGGTCAGGGAGAGCGACACTCCAGGGGGCTGGAGGGAGGAAGCAAGCGTCATGGAGGGGACCGTGGAAATGGCTGTGGTTTGTGGGGACAGTGGCAGGGACGGGAAAGACTGTGTCCGACCGCTACTGTGAAGCAGGAAACCAGATCTTCTGAAAAAGGGCAGGGCTTGAAGAGAATACGGAAAGAGCTGAGCAAGGACAGCAGGACCAAGCAGGGCTGTGCGGGGCCAGCTAGAGACATGGGCTTGAGTTAGGAGAGATGCTGTTTATGCTCCCCACACACATCCTACACACAGAGACCAAGCAACCCACAAACCCTTGCCCTACTCTCCACCCCCACCGGCCCTGGGAGAAAGGCCGCATCTCCCCAGCACACAGGCCCCACCTGCTCTGTTCCCAGGCGTCCCTCTGGCCTCAGCCCTTCACTCCTCCCTTCAGCCTCAAGTCCCCAGCAGGACCCCCTTTGCCTGCGCAGGCTGCTGCTGTGCACTGTCCCTACTCACTAGGAACCCAGGACTCTAGCCTGTCAGTCCTTTGTGCATCACTTTTTATAAACACATACAAGTATCTAGAGAGGACACTGGGGAGTTCCTGGATACATAAACTAAAAGACTGGTGCTAGCTCTTTCCAAAGCTAGAAAAATACATAGAGACATTCTTGTGAGCAGGCTCAGCTTGCAACAGCCGCTCCTGGGACTGAGCGGGCACTGGAAACCCAGTTGAGGTCAGAGCTGCGGCCACAGTATCCAACCTCATGAGGTGCTCCTTTCCTCACCGACTAGGACACCCCAAGAACCCACCAGCTAGAAGGCCCCAAGCTGTCCTGGACAATATTTTGAAACTCAGCCAAAGTGCCTGTGTCCTCTGTATCCCGGTGCAGAGAGACCTGAGGTCCCCTCATACCAGTTCTCCAGTGCGCTCCCAAGTGTGGCTCTGCGCAACTCTGCTGAACCTATTAACAGGATTTTCCCAGATTTGCCTCTGCTTCTTACACTCCAACAAAAGCAAGTCCTTGGCCAGGAGCCAGGCTCTGGGATCTCTCAGGGAGGAGGGCGCTGAGATACAGGCACATCCTTCTGATGTTGGAACTAGATACCCATGGCTCCCAGATGCCAATGGAATGCATTTAAAGGTTAAAAAAGACCTGAGCTGGGACTCCCATCCCCATTTTTAGAGGTCTGGAGAAATAAATGAGCAACTAGCTCCGTCACAAGGAGGGGCTGAGTCACTTGGAAAGACATTTCCCACAGGGCTTTTCCACCATGTACAGCTTGTGCTGATGGTGCATCTGTCCCATCACAAAGTCAACCAGACCATCATCACTGGTGGGTGTGTCACTGGTCCCCAGGCTGTCACAATAACACAGAACGAAGGATCAGTCACAGCAAAGCCAGGAGACCTTCGTTCCACCACACTCTGCACCAGAGAAATGCAGCTTTAAATGAAACCAAGTGCCAGGGACCCAGGATTCTAGTGATGGCCAACGTGACCTATTGGGTGTGGAATGTGTTTTCCATCCCATCTTCTTTATCCTCCCAAATTCTGGTGAAGAAGGAAGAGAAAGAAAAGAGGAGGAGGAGGAAGAAAAGCAGCAGCAGCAACATTTAAAGGGCCATCTAATCCCCAAACACCAGCCCACGTCCTCCCTGAAGTCATCCCTCAAAACAGAGACTCATACTGTTCTCTCCCAACTGAACAGCAAAATAAAGTACTAATATGTCAGTAACATCCTGTTTCAAATATCTTGATGTGGTATAGGAGAAAGAAATGTCTTGATGTGGTATAGGAGAAAGAACACTCGGCTTAGGCCCAGAAAAAAGATTCCGATCTCTACCCCTAGTTTTCCACTAAACAATTCTGGGGAGGTTGTTTCTCTGAGTCTCAGTTTCTCCTCTGTAGAAAGAGTAAACTATTGCTCCGACTCATTTTGAGATCTCAGTGAGATAATACACAAAAGAACTCAGACATCGGGAAGCCTTCTGCAAGTGCACTGAAACGATAGCATGTCCACACGTCTGCGCTGTATGTCCCCTGAAGGCAGGAACTGTGCCCCACTGGGGTATCTCATCACCCCATCCCAAGCGCATCCCACCTAAAAGAGTACTTACCCGTGGGTGGGGCTATAGTCACCAGTCGGGGACTTCTGAATTTGGGTGTCATGGATCTGGAATGTCCTCATTACAAACTTCTTTCCATCGAGCTTAAGTGAAATATGCTTCCCTTCCCCTCTCCCCTACAAAAGATTCCCTAGTCTTTTACGAGATGATTCTCTTTGGAATGTTAAGTCATGACCCTCAACATGACTGGAACATATCATAACGGGAGCCCAGCAATGTACGCACATCCCTGATCCTTCTCTCCACTTTCTGGCCTTCCATTTCGTTCCTCCCCAGGGAACACAAATTTACATGAAACTCCTAAATATACCCTAAATCCTGCAAGACCTCTGCAGTAAGGTCTTATTCCATGAGAGCACCAGTGTGATTGGTCTCCTATGTAACGGAGGAGCTTTTATATTTTTAGTTTTCTTCCCATACAACAAACACTATTAATAACACCCTACTTTCTCCAGAGATGATATGGATTAGACCAAATGGAAAGTTACCATGGCTACTGAACTGTTATTTTTGGTATGAGAAATTCATGCCAAGAGAAGTAGCATACGTGGTCAAGAACTGGAGCTTTATTTCCGCTTTGTTATCAGGCAATCAATCCCAATTTAATTTTGAAACTCTAATGGCAATGGAAACTAATTATGAACAGCAAGACCTAAAACCCCTAATTAAAGTGGGAGTCAATAAAATGATTCGGCATTATCTTTGGGGCAACACTGGCAGAATGAAGGATTAAGCAACAGATTTCCTTCCCAGGTAACTATCTAAGGAAAACAGAGCAGGGAAACCCATGTAAAAGCTATTGTTAGGAAACCCTAAGATGGGACTGAGGAGCTGAGGGACTCTGTGGTGAGAGTGAGCAGGTTGGGTCACTCTCTGTGCTATGAAGACTTCAGCAAACTGGAATCTGGATGGGAAGCTGAGTAGAAAGAGCATTTCCACCAACCATCACACATCAGAAGTGGCCATGGTAGGTAGGCAGAGAAAGAATAAACTCACACACAGCTAATTAACCTTGTATGTTAATGTGGCCATTGCTGTGCAGGCCTGGGGGTGTGTGGGGATCGCTGCAGACCAGGCAGAGGCATCCAAACCGAATCTTATCGCTCAGGCCCAGATACTTACAGGCTGATTCTTCACATACCAAATGCTGACCTGTACTTTTCTGAATTAGCAGAAGTTGGCTTAAAAAAGGACTTCTATTAGAAGGAGAACCTACTGCCAATCCCTGAAGTTCATGATTCCCTTTGGGACCTCCCAGTCTATCTTTGACAGCTCTAAAATACTGTTAATGGCATGACATCATCTGCCCCAATGATCTACGCTAGAACGATCCATATTTAGGCCCGAAACCACAAGGTCCTCACATAACCCCGCTGGGCTCCAGGATAAGAAAGGGGCTCTGAAGTCAGGGAGGGAGACTCAGCCACGTGCAGTATTCATCCTCCCCCAAATCTCTTGACAAAAAGATACAAAAATGAACTTTGCTGCAGGGTTGGAAAACCACTCCAAACACTCACCAGGCAGCAAACTTAGAAGTATCCCTCCCTGTGTTTATTCAGTGCATATTTTTCCAGACAGGTCTTTCTTCCCATAACAGGTAATTTTCTTGAGATTATTTTTTTAAAAAGCATTACTGAAAAATATCAAAATAACAAAACCTTATAGCTTTTCAGTCCCTCAGGAGGAACAGCGCTGCTTCAGTGTAGGAGAATTCCTTGAGAGTTTTTTAGACTGTTTCCCAGGAATAAACGAGGTCCACCATCACACTAGTGCCAGCAGGGTTTTTTGAGACAGACAAACCCCAACAAGATCAGTGAAAGCCTATGTTAATCTTAATTCTGAGTGCGTCACAAGAAAGGAACATTGAACACAGGCCTTGTCCTAAATTAATCAAATGAGGTTCTCGGAATATTCTCACCAAAATAGCGTATTGACATATTATACAAAGCGGTTGGCACAGGAGTCTTGTAACAAAGGTTAAAATGTGAACCACAGAGAAAAACATACTGGTGAACCCTGCAATGTTTGGGAAGGCTACGATGCAAAAGGAGCTATTTTACGGCTTCTGTACATTATATATGATATTGACCTGTAATGGACCATCTAGTTAAGCACAGAAAGGGCTCAGCCACCGCACATTCATTATGAATGTGGAGAGAGTCAGAGAGAAAAATAGCTGTCATACTGAACTACGCTAGTATATCATTTCAGCCTGAGGAGACTGAGGTGTCCAGAGCTTCATCCCAAAACACAGACAAGGAGCCCCATTCCACGTCGCTGGATCCCGCTTCCAGGAAAGGCGCATGCCACAAGGGGCTTATGAAGATCCAGCCACCCAAGGTAACACCTCTGTTTTTTCAGCCAGCGAGCTGCAAACTTTTTCTAGTGTCCTTTAGAAAACTAATGCTTCCCGAGCCCCACAAAGAATTACAGATGCACTGAACCTCCAAACCACACCTACCTTGACTCCAATGAAAGACTTGCGGTGATAAAAGCAGCACAGAGCTGCTGAGAGGGCGTGGAAAGCATTGCATTCCTTTGGCATCTTTCAGTCTTGGGTCCAGGGCACCACGCGCCGTCCTTAGGTTAGAGGAAAGGGGGCGAGGGACAGAGCTTGGTGCCACAGCAGCCGTGCCGCTCCAGTCCGCAACTGGGAGGCAGCCGGGTGGGTGAGTCGGCTTCTTCTCCCAGGCCAGTCTGGGACTTTTCCCCTCTGCTAAAGCCAATATGATCCACTCACTCAATTCTGGCAGGCTGGACACCAGCCCGCCATGCACGCAGTGCCAGAAATTCTCATGTGACCGGACTTGCTTTCTGATGAAATTCTAACCCCTTTTAGAAGAGGCCTTGGGCTTTAGCTGTCCCTTAATTGGGAGGTCTGGCAGAAATCATTACACCCCCGCCCCCGGCAGCCATCCATTCTCAGGGTTGAACTGCACCATGCAATCCCCTCCTTGTGGTTTTGTCCATTTGCTTCTCACCCTAGCACCTAGGGGTTTAAGGAAGCAGAGAAACTTGTACATATCACAACACCCTGTTATAAGACAGAGGCTCCTTTGAAAAAAGGCAGCAGCCTAAAAGTGACCAGGGTGTGATTTTCCCAGGGGGCAAACTTAGAAATCCTAAGAAACCCAGGGAAGCTCTCCATCCCCATGCCTACCCCCAGAACTGTTTGTTTTTAATTATGATGTTTCTGGCAGTTGGTTTGCAGCTGATAACACTGGCACAGCCATCATTATTGGCAAAGCAATACTGCCTTTTGGTGTTTAATTAGCAAGTCTGTCGGCAAACATCCTGAGCGCCCTATGCCTTTCCCACCTGGACATGAAGGCTACTGGAAGGATGAGGATTGCGTGCTTCCTTCTGACCCTACTGTTTGCCCTACTTCCCTCTGTTCTACTAAGCACTTTAACTACCATCTTTGTGCTAACTGCCACTCTGCCTAACCTACAGCCAGCACACAAACCAAGCAGGCTTCCCAGACTCCCCTCTGGAGAGAGGCCTTTACCCTGTCAGGAGCCTCAGAGGAAAGTAACTGCTTTTCTGCCTTCGGTCCAGTTATAAAGGATGCTCCACTCTTCTGGTTGTTTTTTATTTTATTTTGTTCTGTTCTGTTTTGCTTTGCTTTGGTTCTTAAATCAAGCCTAGGTCTCTGCCTGTAGCTCTTCTTTACCACCATTCAGGAATTAACTTTCTGCGGTTTTGGCCACTCATAAATGGAATGTGTCCTGAAGCTTCCTAAAACTTCACGCAGGCAGAAACTTGTAATGAGAAAGAAACAACCTATTCAGAAAGGAACAACAACCAGATGAGGTATGAGAGAGGTATGAGAAATATTCAGTGGGATTACTGTCAAATCCTCAGGAGGCCTTGGCCTTTGGACTAGGTCAAGTCTGCCTGTGAAGATAGGAAATTGTATGTTCAGTGCCCAGTGAATGCTCCTGTGCTTAAACTGAGGGACTACAAGCCACAGGCCTCACACTCACTGGCAGGCGAGGAGACCCAGCCCAATACAAGTGCCCTAATAAAGATGGGTGGGTAGCTGTGAAGGGTCTGTAGCCACAGGAACAACCAGGGGCGCTGACTGCCCCTTAGCATGAGGCTGGGTTTGCTGTCTTAGAAACTCCTGGGCCCTGTGAGGTCCGCCCGAGAACCTGAGCTAAGCATTAGGGGTAGCAGCTTCAAATGGGTTTCTGAGCTGGACGAGCCCTCGGAGGTCGCTGAGGTGGTAGCATACACTCTCCTCCAAGGTCTGTGTACTGCGCCGGTAGGAAGTGTTTGCTCTTTGCTTTCATTTCTATCAGATGGGGCTCAAAGGCTAAGTCCTACCACAGGATGACTCATCACTCAGGCCTACGGCCACCAGGGAAGGAGCTCAGCTCTCACCTGCGAGTCTCTCTGGCAGGAAATACCAACATCCTATGAGCAAAAAAACCTACCAAAATGGCTGGATAAGCACCATTCTAGGCCCAAGAAAAGGGGAAGAAATAGCTCTTTAAATCCTGCACAGAAATTCTGTGAGATTAGTCAGCCAAGAGCCTCTGAATTCTGAAAACCCTCCTCAATTCAAAGAATGTATTTCTGAAAGTAAATATGCAAATAACACAGGCATGTAAATTACACAGAATTATGTAATCAAGTCCTCCAGAGCCAGAGTAAAAGCAAAACAAAAGACATTCAGGTCACTGTAGAATCCCAGCTCCTGCTACCTGAGGTTTTCCCTGTTTATCCTAAGACATGTCCCTAAAATGCCCAAAGAATTTGTTCTGGAGGATTAAAGAACACACTAATCTTATGAGGTAGCTTTCCTAGGTACATTTTATTTTTGTTCTACATCAAAAATAATTTCCGAAGCAGGTCTTGTTTTTCTTTCCAAAATGGCCAAGGAGAGACTAAAATAATGTGTTGTTATTGCAACTAAAGATGACAATTGCATGAATTCCCAGAGTGCCCTTCATGGACTTGTTATGCTTTTGAATGTCCTTTATTCCTAATGATCAATTCCCCTACATTCTCCCAACAATGATCATTCTATCCTAGTTACAAAGAAACAGAGGACCAGGACAGTGGGTGACTGCAGAGAACAAAGGACCAGCAACTCAAAACCTCAGATTTCAGACCAGGGTAATGGATCACAAAGAAACACAAATAAGAGATTTTATAATGAAAGCTGTTATTCATGCAGCTACATGAATATGCTGTGACCCAGGGCAGGAAGGGACTCTCTTCTTAATTGGGACATGGGATTTAGAACCAGTTTGGATTTAAGGTTTTCTAAACACCATGTCTTTCTACGGGACAGAGGAGGCTATCTGATGAAATCCCAGGGACTGGGGAGCTGGGGAGCAGACTAGAGGGCAGCACAGAGCTCCTGGGATGCTCCAGCGCCCTCCTCTGGGTACCGAGAGGCTAGCTTCTTTGCACTGAGGGAAACACCTGTTACGTGGTAAAGCCAGGGCTCAGGAGCCAGCCAGCTAGACCATGGCAGGCAAATCCCATTATCTCAGGTCAGATGTTACCGCCCTCATATACCCTTGGAAAGAATACTAAGCAGACCAAAGGAAGGTTCTAGCACAAGCACTGTCCTCAATGCCAGTTTTTCCTGGGGTAGCACTAACACTAACCTGCCTTATTCAGTAACCATGGAAACAAGAGCCGACTGCCAGCCATACTCAACAGACAAATGCTTCCTGTTGGCAGCAGCACTGGGCTGGGAGATGAGAGAGCCGGTAGGGAATCCTTTCTGGAAGGGTCCAGGCCCCACCGGGTCAGGCTTGCAGAGTGGCCCCGTCCGTCACAGCACATGTGGGAAAGATATGCCACAGCTTACCCACTTCTTACTGTTATGGCACCTGGGAAAGCAGGCTGCCTCAGCCTCTTCCCTTCCCCAAAGCCACCCAAGAATCAGCACACTGAGCCTTACACAGAGCCACACTCCCCCACCGTGAAGCAGTCCCACAGTCAATGACACCGCCATGTCCGTGAGCTGGAGGGCACTGGCTGAAGGCTGCAAGGCCCAGGTCACCACCACCACAGCAATGGCCTCCACAGCAGTGGGGTGACCAGCAGCCATGGTGAGCAGAACAGCTCAGCCTCCCACGCAGTGCTGAGACTCTTCACAGATGCAACCCTGAGGCCCTTCTCTCTCCGTCTCTGTCTGTCTGTCTCTCTCACACACACATACACACATTCTCAAATAGACTCTCCTCACACATATACATTCACACTCAATCCTGAGATTCTTCACACCCACACACTCGACTCAGATTCTCTCACATGTGCATTCTTTCTGTCTCTCAAGATTACACACACACACACACACACACACACACTCTCTCTCTCTCTCTCTCTCTCTCTCTCTCTCTCTCTCTCTTAGTGAACAAAGGAATCTTTAATGATCTAGGGAGTAAGGTCAAGAAAATCAGCTCTGGTTCTCCTGATGTCCAGGGAGAAGGGCAAGGTGATGAGGCCTTGCTTGGGGCAGCAGTGCCACATCACAGTGTGGATACCCTCTGCAGGTTCAGCTCTCTACACAACCATTTTGATTTTCACTTTCAGGACAATAAATTATGTGAGACATTCACATTTCCTTCTAAAACAGGCTTTGTGATTGTGCCTGATGAGTGATAGGCTGATGTAAGTGTTCTGAGCACATTTTAAGGTAAATTATGCAAAGATATGATTTTCAGTAGGTTCAGAGTAATAAATGCATTCTCAATTTAGGATTTGTGTGTGTGTGTGTGTGTGTGTGTGTGTGTGTGTGTGTGTGTGTAGTAGTGGAGAGCAAACCCAATGCTTCATGCATGCTAGGTATGTGCTCTCCCACTGAACTATATCCCCAGCCCTGATATTTTAATGTATGATGGGTTTATAGGAATGTCATCCCCTTACAGGTCAAGAGATATCCAGAAGGAGCTCACTGGCCCCTGAGATACATCCTCATACAAAGAGCCACAGGATCTGAGGGAACATAGCCCCCATGCCACTGAGAAAGGAGGAGAGAACTTTGCAAAAGCGGCTATCTCCTCTTCCAGCCAGAATGGAGCAGCAGAAGCTGCCAGACAGTCCAACAGGTTTTCTTATATGCAAACGCAATTTATTTCTAATCCAAGTGGGACTGCAAAGTGGACTTGGTGGGGAGGAGGGCATGCAACGCTGGCTGAGCTCCTGGGCCACTCTGCCTTGCTACAGACAAGATGCTCACTGGCCCTGGTGAGCACGGGCAATGCATTTAGGAGTGTCTGCCGTACATCTCTCCTCTGATGGCTTCCCCAGATTCCTCAAGGGGATGAAAGAATATAGCTGTTAAATGGTCTCTGTCCGGAAGCAGCATTGATTTGTGCAGCACACAAAGAGCTAAGTACAGTCTTTGCAAACAGATTTCTCTCTCCCAGACCTCATGTTCTTCCCCTCTCCCCTTACAAATTTCTGTTTCTCTAAGTAGGTAGCTACTAAAATGGTATCACCAAACGATGTGAAGCAAAATGAGGTACCCAGCCCCGATTCTGCTTTCTTGCATTAACACACACAATTCTACCCCTCAGAGCCTCCGTCACTGCCACCTATTTCCTGTCATTACCTCAGAAATCCTATATTATACAAGCTCAACTTTCTGGTTTGGGGCATGAAGGTAAAAATAAAAGAACACACCCAGGACATAATTCCATCTTCTCCAAGAGCAGACTCTGCGCTCTTGGCCTCAATGAGCCGAAAGCCATGGACCAGCTTCTCAGATCAAAAGGCACAGAATAATGCAATTCATAAAATTTCACCTCTGAAGCCCATCTGCACACCCGAGGAGTCTGGCCCATCCGAGCTAATTTACCACCGACTTCCCACGCTTCTTTGCATCCCACATTTGCTATACAGGCGCCACACCCAGAGCAATCATTTACGTCTCTGTCACATCAGCTCCTACGTTTTCTCTGCTGTACACTTTGCTCTTTCCCTTCCTCCCACTTTTGATAAGTGTGAGCTATAAAAGCAGGTGATAGGCGATGACCTCAGAAGCTCTGCAGAAGCGTCTCCGTGCAGAGCGCTGCGGAAATGGGCTGCGGAGCCACACTAGCCGGCGCAGCTGTGCGCTCTCCCATTGCCAGTGCTCTCTGTTCTCACTCTCGTGAGCACTTTGGCAACATGGCATCTTTCCAAAATGCAGCTGTCAGACAGATACCTGCACGTCTCTGAAGGGGCTTCAGAGGGAGAATCAGGGTGGGTTCAAGTCTTTGCTCCCACCGCTAGCTAGCTAGGTGATGCGGGAAATTACTTAACCTCTCTGAACCTCAGATTGCTCCCTAAACTTACCAGGTTATTGCAGGCATCAAGAGAGAGAGAGAGAGAACAGAACACATATCGAGCCCAGCAGCCAACACATAGCAGGCACTCAGCAAATGTGAGCTTCCTGACCCTTGGAAGGAAGGAACAGTGAACCCCTCCTCCTCCACTGCTCCTAAAGGTCTCCAGGACCAATATCTTCACGAGGGAGTTGGGGGAGTCACGCACACCTTGAACCACTGACTAGCTCCCACTGGTGAAAAGCCTCCTGAATCTTTGAAACCAAGGATTAATAAGATGTTTAATGAGTTTGGAGCCTTAGAATAGACCTCAGCCCTTAACTTTAAACACTGCATATTAAAATTACACATATAGTTTTAGTGACACTTGCTCAGACGTCTCAGGTGATCCTGTAGTGCAGTCTCTGCCTTTTTAGACGTTGTTTGTGCTAACATGCAGCATGTGTAGCCACAGCGTCTGCCCACACGGCCCAGCGGGGTTGCTGCTTGGTCCATCCACAACTGCGAATCTTCTATACCCCTTTCTGTCCATGCCAATCTGCCCAGATTCCTGTGGGTGCCCCCTCCGTGTGGCCTTGGTGACCCCCTCCTTCCCCATCCCCTGTGCCAGGCTCGCTACAGCACCAGACTTCAGCCTTCTCCTGCTGATGCCCTGCCGGATGCGTCCTCCTCCAACTCCTTCTCTAGCCCTGCAGGCTCAGAGGCCCTTCTCGTGGGAACAAATACTCCTCTTGTGTTTAAAATACCCAGAGAACCACCTCCCACATGCCAGACGCTATACTTTACCGGCCATATTACTGGGTTTCTGATTCCAAGTATTTCTAGAAATAGAGCTAGAGCCATGTCCAGCGCATTATCATGAACAATGTGCTTTCTGCCTAGCTGCCTTCGCTAGGCTGTCTGTCTGTGCCCCTGAGCCCTGCCTTCTGCCGAGACCTCAAGCTCCTAAGGGTAGGAATCCAGCAGCATTACGGTGCATTCCTCCCCAGCTGCCAGCTCACCTCCATCTAGAAAAGCTGTCAAGTGTCTGAGAGGAGCAACCAGCCCACAGAGAGGGCCGGGAAGGCTGAGCGGCTGGGGCAAGGGTGGGCTGAGCGCAAGTGGGCAAGTGTGGTCAGGCCGAACCTACCTACTCTGGCCTTGCCTGAAAGATTATTAATCCCTTCTCTGTTGTCAAGCAAATTCTAACCAACTGAACTAAATGTTCCTACATGGAAATATTCTTTGTTCATGATCAGAAACTGACCACGGGCATTCTCACCTCATCAGTGTGACAGCTTATGCTGCATCCTGCAAAAATAACTATGAGAATTAGTGAAGAATATAAAATTTGAGGGAGGGGTGGGACTTCTATGAGCTCCTAGAAATCATGTACAAACTGTTATGTGAATATCTGTTCATCAGGGAGAGGGGTCACTGCTTGTACTCAGTGACCTATGTAACCTCAAAATCCCCACTAATCCAGAAAGACTTTCAATGGCCAGTGGAAGGGAAGTGAAGAAAATACCCTGGTGGTCATGGATGTGACAGGGAACGTACATGACTCTGGCCTGGTTACCCTGGACATGACCTGACTTGGCAGGGCTGTGCTTCGTAGAGGAGACAGGCAGCCTTGAGGCAGGGAGCATCATGGCTTGTCACAGCCATGGAGTGGCTTTAGCCACCTGTGCAAGGAGGGAAGCCCTTGGCTCAGCTGATGCTTTACATGTAACAGTAAATGTAGGATACCTACAAGTTTGACTCTTAGCAATCCTTCTGCAGTCAGACTTCAGGGACATATCCAGGAAGACTGTAGCAGCCACAGATGTCTCTACCTCACCCACCTCTGTGATAGTCCTCCAGAGCCAACATTTCTAGAGAGAATCTTACCATAGTGTCCCATTTAGTCCGCGCACTAGGAGAGGGGCATCACCAACTCCATTCTACATGTGCCGAGCAATTCTGAGAGTTAATAATTAAAAGAACGATGAATAAAAACAAGCTGGCTTTATCTGATCTGATAATGGGAGCATGGGTTGCACCTGGTTGCCAGGAGTGCCTTATCTTGTGCAAATCCAGAAGGCAGACTTTGTTCCAACCAGATGACAGATATTCTTGGCAACAGGCAGCTGGGCTGATCTGCAATGTCCCCAGTCAGAGATGCTAGATAGTTCAACACTGACAGGGACAGGCAGAGCAGATACACATGGACATTGATGTCAGAATCTGAGCACAGGAGGCACCAAAACCTCAGTCCACAAGTGCTGACTGGGGGCTAAGGCACCACCTTAGTCATATATGGCGGCACGACCTATGTCTGCTTCTTTATAGGAAAAGGCTGACACAGTTCTGTGCATGGAAAACATGAGATTAATTGCTAGCCAGTTTCTTTACTTGCTTGACTGCTGCTGAGCGGATGTAACATCCAGGAAATCAACATTAGCCTCTTCGTGTCAAAGGTGGGAGACAATAGTTTCCTTTTGACAGTGGTTCAAAGAACAATACATCCCTGGCCTTGAATGTGCACCTCCCATGGGTGGCAGGGCTGGGTGGAGGAAGTGAGAGGTACTAGGGCCAGCAGCAGGAAATGACTTGGATAATTCTCTAGGAATGCTAGGCCTCAGGGTTGGGCCACTTATGATGCTGGACGTGGGGATATTTTCAAGGTCAGACTATAGATCACAGGATACAAAGGGCCCCCATCTATGAGTCCTCTGTAACAGTGATGGATCTGACAGTTAAATTTTGTGGCAGTGTGTATCCAGTGCATAAATAAAGCAGGAGGGAGACTAGGGAAAGTAAGGCACAGGACATAGGAAGATAAAACAAAAAACAAAACAACACATCAGACCAAAAAAAAGGAAGTATTTCTTCAAAACCTTGCAGTATGTACCAATATCACACACACACACACACACACACATACATGTGCGCACACGCACGCATGCATGCACACACGCATACCCTGAGTTGATAGTGATAGAGAAACATAGATTCTGAAAATTCTGGAGGAAACAGCATTGATAAGACATGGTGATATATTATACTTAAAAGCTTTACCAAATAGTATGTGTATCCATCCTTGTAATGGACCTGGACCTATGAGTCAATCAGAATACCACTGAATGATCTAGGAGTGGACATGAGACCAACCCAACAGTTTCTCTGGGATTTCCAAACTAGAAGTGAGGGAAGGAATCCATTTCCCCTTAGACTATAAGCTTTAAGACTATCAGCCTACAGGAACCTAGACCATGTACCCCATGCAGAAAAGCTGAGGTAACAGCGTGAGGCCAATGTGTTGAGAGAAGCAGATGCAAGAGACTGCGTTCTAAAGATGTTTTCCTTCTTCTAAGGAGTCACTGACCCAGGATCCTCCACCCCTGCCATTCCCAGTGGTAGGTTCATTATCTCACATCATCGGTTTGACTCACAGGGTCTCCTTGTCACAGTGACACTAAAACTCAGAATCAAGATGAAACACACTGCGTTGGGCTCTACTGGGCTTTACATGTACATATATGATACCTATAGCTGAGAATTTCCAAAAACAATGTTTTACCTGAAACATGTACATCACATGTCCATTAATAATATGGTTGTGCTCTGATGTGTCAGCAGCAGGTGCAAATTAATGGTATTTCCTAGCCTGCTCCAGGGACTTCCATGAAAGAACTGAATTGTCCAGAGTTTTTCAGGATAAGGAAGGCATAAATTTACTTCTAGGAAAAAAAGAGGGCCTCAAGGAACTGGAATGTCCTGTGTTCCTGAGAGTAGCCTCGAGCTTTGCTCCCATCACCAGCAGCGGGAAGCTACTAACTGGGCAACAGCACAACCCTGAGCTCCTGGGGTGTTTCCAAAAGGCTGTGTGTTGGTTGGAAAACCGCAGGACCTTATGTCGAGGTACAACCTGACAAACTCTCTTGCTGAGGTCAGGCGGACTGTGCTAGGTAAGCTCACCCAGAGGGCAATATAAAGGACAGGAAATCTACTCTGTTCCCCAAATTCTTTCACACATTCTCCACATTTTCTCTTAGTACTCAGGTAGAGGGAGCTGAAAGAAGCGGAGCAGCCCCAGTTCTCAGCGTGTGCAACCCTGGCGTTTTCTTCCCCCGTTTACTGTGGCTCTGTTCGCCCCCCGCAGAGAGAGCCCCACTCCATTCCTGCTTCCAGTGTCTGGCTACTGAAGCAAGCCCTGAAATGACTAGTGTCCTCGCCCACTGGCTGTGAAACCATGTCTTATAAACAGCACCACAACGCCCAGCACAAGGTCTGAACACCCAGAGAATTTGTGGGTGTGGAGATGGCACAGGAACTCTCAATCTGGGGTCTACAAATACTCTGCAAGTACGATACACAGTAGTTGTATTTACATGTTTATAAAGATTGGTTTTGGTACTATTGACTGAATCTAGTGCTTCTTCACTGAACTGCCCTTTTAAAAAAATTGGTTATGTTTTTATTGAGACAAGATCTTACCAAGTTGCTAAATTGCCAGAATTGCATTCAAACTTGTGATCCTCCTGCCTCAGCCTCCCAGTGTGCTGGGATTACAGGTGTGTGCCACTATGCCAAATTGAGACATAGTTCTTACTCATCATTTATGTAAGTGTAGCCCTCTCAAGCAGTGAAGAACTATTTGAGGAGGCATTTGCTCCTTCATAGCTAAGAACTACATAGGAAAAGGCACGGTACATGCACTGATAATCCCAGGATCCCGGGAGGCTGAGGCAGGATGATCCTAAATTCAAACCCAGCCTGAGCTATTTAATGACTTGGCAAGAACCTGTCTCAAAACAATGAAATGTGGGCTGGGAATATAGCTCAGTTTGAAGGCCTTGGGGTTCAATATCTACTCTGAAAAAAAAGGAGGAAGAAGGGGAAGGGAAAGGGGAAGGTGGAGGTGGGAGAAGAGCCTTCCAGGCACGAGGCCAGCTGAAGTTATGTGTCGTCCCTCCCCCTCCCGGGTGAAGGAGCCCGGCCCTACGCCGGCTGGATCAAGATGGGCCCTCACTTCAGCCTGGTCACCTGCTCCCTCAGCCTGTGAAGAACCTGGGATCCCGAATGGGAAGAGGCTCCCAGGGCTCTGTGCTCCATTCAGGTCATCCTAACACCAGGGGATACAAGGACCTGGCCCTGCTCTGCCCAGACACAAGACAGGAGGAGCCTGGGCAGAACAGATTCAGGTGCAGCACACAGACCCCTTCCTGAAGCAAGGACCTGGGCCTGGGAAAAATACGAATCCAGCGGGGGACTGGCAGTCACAGGAAGTAGCCCATCAGCTTCATCGTTTCTTCTGCACAGAAGGCTCTTTTGAGAGTGTGAATAGGGGCTTTATGGAGTAAATTCTCATCCACAGGCTAATAAATATGTGAAGTGGCCTCTCAGACCAGGTTCCTGCAGCCTGGACACTGAGGTCATTCAAGAAACAATTAGATGCCATCTGGAGAGAGCCGGGACTTGAAAGGAAATTGCCTCGGAGGGCCAAATAGCATGTTCTCATTCCCAGGGTCTGACACATCCTTATCTTCATTCACATAAAGGACGGATGGCGCTCAGCCAGCAAATCCGCACTGGGAGCACAGAATGAGCAAGTGCTGCGGCAATTAATAAAAGCTTAAGGATGAGGAGGATGCTCGTTTTCAGCCTGCCCCCAGTAAATTTATCCCTAAAAGAATTTATCCCTTGACTACACTTCCACATCCAAGCACAACATCTTCGCCATAAATCAGGCCTTGGCCCCACCAAGCTGTGGGCTTTCAGTCTTAAGATAAAGCAATTAGTGCAGAGCAGCAACTGCTTCTGGCATAGCTCTTTACAGTAGGTAATGAGAAACAACTCCGTTATGAGAATTGGAGTCAGGCTGCCGGGGTTTCCCAAACTGCTCCAGTGTAAGCGGCAGGCCCACCACTGAGAACCCTTATTTCTAGGATAGATTCTCAATTTTTGTCTTATTTTCAAATAATATTTTAATGTGTTTTCTATACTAATTACCAAGGTCTTTAGTGGGTATTCAAGCCACTAGTTGTTAGGCTGGCCTAACACTTAGCAAGAGGAAAAAAATACAGATTTAGACAGGAGGAGTTCTTCGTGTTTTAAGTATTTATGCAGCTGTTAGGCTTGTAAGTGAGTGGCGGGGAATGCCCCCTGTCCCTAGTGCCCAGTGTGGTCAGCAGGCCTGGTGCAGGTCTTCAGGGGGTCTAAGAAACATAAATCTGCTTTTATAACAATACTGAGAGCCTTTTGCCCATTACACTGGATTGCTATTTATATGGATAATGCAAAAACCATGACGGGTGACCATGCTGCTGCCTTAGCGGAGAGCAAGGCAGAGACACCCTGTGGTCTTAGCAGACACTGCAAGCTGACAGCCACAGGCCCACAGCAGGTAAAGGCCCAGCTGGCTGCAGCATTCTGTGTGACAAAGGCAGCATGCAGGAGGGTCTGGGTCGCATAGCCGGGGGCAGTGGCTGCCTCGAGGAAAAAAGATGCATGACTGCTTCATGAGCTGAGCTAGCTGCTCTCTCAGGGAAAACCATTTTTACTTTAAAGAATGTCTGGCAAATTATGGTTCTTTATGCTTGGGTATTCATTTGACAAACATTTTCTGAAAAGAAAAGAAAAAAGAAAAGAAAAGAAAAGAAAAGAAAAGAAAAGAAAAGAAAAGGAATACAGTGGGCCTGTCATTTCAAGGAAAACAACTGACACTCTTTGTTGGCAACAGTAAAATATGAACTTTCAAGTGAAAGTTAGAATTTTGGGAAACTTGTACTCACTGTCAAGAGTCTTACAGCTTTCCAACGCTTTAATAGATCTCAGTTTTTGCTATTATACAGTGAAATATGTTAAGATACTCATGAAATCAGTATTTTTCAAATGACCAATGCATGATGGCACAAAATCATGCATGGGTAAGTGATCCATTCCAATTGCAAGACAGCCCGATGGATTTTAAAGGAGCAACTGGTGTGGTTTCACATTCTGCACTGCAATTCACCTGTAACAGCCTACCGCAGGCTGAGTGCTAGCCTAGCATCAGAGTACCTATAATTATCTGAAAAAGCCATCTGAAGCGAAGGCCTTTTTTGAACTCAATTCTACGTGAGACCAGATTTTCTTCAGAGTTCAACCAAAACAACATAACACAGTAGACTGAATGCTAATGTAGATATGAAAATCAAGCTGTGTTCTAATAAGCCAAACACAAAAGAGACTTATAAAAATGTCAAACAATGCCATTCTTATCACTTGTTATGATCTAGATGTCTCCCCAAAGCCTTATGTGTGGGGTTTTTTGGAGCTGGCTGGATCTTGGTTGGATCTAGGGTGTGTGATCTAGGGTGTGGTACTAAATTAGTCCACTGACTGAAATTAGCATAGTTCTGGGTGGCACCATCCAAAAGGCTGATACCTAGATGGGATAAAAGGCAGGTTGGCTGCCTGCTTCTCACTGCCTTCTGTCCGCCACACTGTGAACTGTTTCTCCTCAGCAATGCTCCTTGGCCATGCTGCCCTGCCTTGGAGCCAGCTAATTATGGACTGAAACCTCTACAAACTGTGAGTTGAAATAAACCTTTCCTCTTTTAACTTGTGGGTATTGGGTATTGTGTCTCAGTAACTAAGACATTACTAAATGGTTTTGTCTTGGAAAATGATTATTTTCAGAAAAACACGCTATTTATATTTACTAAAGCATAACAGGTTAATTGTTCGTTTCTCTGGACAACCACAGCGACCTCCCAGTGGTCTCCCCACTTTTGCCTTTGTGCCCTGAAGATGACTACTAGCAACATGCAAGCCAAAGTGAACTGAGAACACCTCCCATCTCACCTGGGTTACAGTGCTTACTGTCATGTGCAGGCCCCATGCATCCGGCCTTGGCCCCTTTGTTACTCTCTTACCTCAGCCTCTACCACTCCAACGTCAGCTCGAGTTTCCTCCTCTCAACCTTTCTGGCCTCTCTGTCCCCCTGCGGAAGAGCTAGGCTTTGACTTCACACCTGCGCCCTTGCCATTTTGCTTCCCGCTTGGATGTCACAGCTGATTTGCGCCTCCACTCGGCAGACACGTTCTTGGTGAGGCTTTCCCTGGCCACTCTATCTAAAGTTTAACAGTCCTGCACCCCAATATTTCATAGTTCCTTACCCTGATGAACCTCTTCTGTTAGCACCCAGCACAATCTAACATGAATGACTTGGTGGTCTTTCCGCCCGTCTTGCCCCTCCGCCACCCCCCAGAACAGAAGCAGGGACACTGATGTGTACCATGTTGAATCCTCAGTCCCTAGAGCAGTGACCAGGATATGCTGGATGCTCAATAGATATTGTTAAATAACTAAGTTTTAACTGCAAAACTGCTTCTAAAAGAATATTCGAAAAACCCAAATGTCAGTAAGAAAGTAATTATATTAAACTGAATTTCCTACTATCTAATACAGGTTGAGTGTCCCTTATCTGAAATGCTGAAGTGTTTGGGATTTCTTTATTTTATTTCAGAATATTAGCATATACATAGAGAAATCTTGGGGATGCAATCAAAGCCTAAACACAAAATTCATTCATGTTTCATATATACCTTATTCATATAGCTGGAAGGTAATTTTATGCAATATTTTAATAATTTTGTACATGAAACAAAGTTTCCTGGTATGGAATTTTTTATTTATGGGATGAAGTTACTGCTCAAAAAGTTTAAAGCTTTGAAGCATTTTGCATTCTAGAGTTTTGGATTAGGAATGTTTGATCGGTACCAGCTAGCCATTCAAAAACAGGAAGGACGTGGGGCCATATATTTAACATGGAATGGAGTACAATGAAAAAAGCAAATTGCAATACAGTATGTAGGTCTATATTATTTTGGCAATAAATAAAAAATTCTCTCCAAGCTTTGTCTTTTTGTTCTCTTAACAAATTGATTGTCTCAGAATTTCCTAAGAATGAATGAAACTTCCTCACTTTATTCAGGGAGTGTGAGAGTACCTGCTGTTTCCTCTGACTCCTGATGCCCTCTCTAGCTCTAGTCCACGCTGGCACACACTGTTCCTCCCGTGTGGGGTCTCCCTCCACAATCTCAAATGTGCCATTATCAGTCTCCTGCTTCTCCTAACGCTGGTTTCCTTCCTGGCAAGCTGCCAATTTTCCTTGAGTTTGTTTGTTTCTTTTCCCTTCTCTCAGGCTGTCAAATCTCAATTCAAATACAAGTTCTTCCAAGGAAACTTCAGGCTAATTACCAGCCCCCAGCCCCCTTCCCCCAAATCTACATACGACATCTGCATTTTAGAGCTTGGTTCTAAAACATGAGACAATTCTGATAGTAAATGGCATGACAATTGTAACCTGCCTTCTTTGAAGCCGACAAAAGACACATCCCTTCTTATACACTGTAAGCACAGCCCCTTCTTTCTGAAGTTGAAATATATAACATCATAGTGCACAATTATATTTAATATTAAAAGCTCCCAGAATATTTAGAAACTAAATTATAGTCAAATGCACTGTTCAGACATTGACAGCCACTAGAGGGCAGAACTTAGCAGCAAATGATTCCAGCACTAATCATCCTGACCTCAACATTTTGTGGAGTTAATGGGCCCCCAGGGTTGGTAACAAGATCTCCTCAGGGGTGGATACACCAGTGATCCCACCAGTTTTACCCTATACCAAGTCGGCCAGAGAAAGTGGACCGAGGTTAGGTGTGGACACCTCCCAGCTGTCCTGGAATGGAAACACTGAAGAGTTTCTTGAGAATTCTTAGATGCCCATGTTACTTGCTTGGGGAAACACAAATCTTTGCAACATCCTCATTCCCATTTTCTTCCATTTAAATGCCCTTTGCACCTGGCTATATCTAGTCACTATTCATTAAGAGGGTGAGAAAAGGTCCTTGCCCCCAAAACTCACGCTTTAGGACCCACTTCAAACCACTCAGTTCTGCCTCGGAAGAACCTTTCATGCCAAGAGAAAAGCAAGGACCCAGGGCAGTTAGGAAGGCCAGGATGGTGGAGCACAGAGACTAAGGCAAAAGCCAGACCACCTTGATTTCAAGTCCAGTTACGGAGCTGAGACTGGTCAGAACCCTCAGCTTCAATTCTTGCTTGTCTGTTAGTTTTCCATGGTTTTTGTCTCAGAACTGTCTTCCATGAGGCAGGGAGGGTGATGCCTCAGCTTCAAGGTGGAAGCCTACAGCACAAAATAAAATTCACCCAAAATGTTAATTTGCCTCATTCCACTCACTAGCCAGACCAGCTCCTTTGGGCACCTGCATAAAATCTGACCTTTTCTCAAACCATCAAGTTCAAAAGGCCCAGGGAGAATTCGCTTCTTTCTGACTCAGGACATGAGGAAAGTCATGTTGGGTGGCACTGGCAGGGCAATGTTTGACCCAAGCAATCAGTCGGACAAGGGCCAGGCAGGAGCAGTCGGGGTTCAGCTACCTCCAGACCTATTCATCCAGCAGAGCTGAAGGTGCCAGAACTGACTGGATTAGCAGAGAGATGCTGCTCAGATACGGCAGGTCTGCCCCACAAGGTGCTGCGAAGCGTCCGGGTGCTGCACGGTGTGGCAACAGCATTGCCTCTGTGATTGTGCAAGCTCACAAGCCTTGCACAAATATTTACCACCGGGTCATTAATCAAGATGGTGTTAGGTGATGGAATATATAATAAGTGATGCAAAGTCACATAAGTGATGGAATCGTCAGCAGGAGAAGACAGAAAAGTTTTGATGAGAACTGGCTACATATCATGAGGAAGGCAAAAGGCAAACAGTGAAGGTACACTCAGGCTGGAGGAAGGGGCAGGAAAGGTTTTCTGTAAACGGTTCTGTTAGGTTTTGTGGGCCAGACTGCCACAACTACTCAAGCTGCCATCACAGTGCGGAAGTATATACATGCACAGGGCTGGCTGTGCTCCAGCAAAAGTTTATGTGTACACGTCCAAATTTGAATTTTCTATAATTTGACCACTTTTGACTTTAGAAACATTTTGAAATATAAAATTATTTTTAGTTAGTGGGCCATATAAAAACAAGCAGTGCTATAGCTCAGTGGTAGAGCACTCACCTAGTAAGTATGAAACCCTGGGTTCAAGCCCCAGTACCGAAACAAAACAAAAACAAAAGTGAGCGCTGGGCCATACCTAGTCTTGAGCAATAGTTTGTCCACCTCCTTGGTCTGAAATTTCCAAATGCTCATGAATTCACTTACTGTCACTATAGTCACAAGAACTCCACATGGAAATCTCTTTTCCTCTCTACAGCACTGACTGGCTTTGGCAAGACACCAGGCACCAGTGTGAACTCTGCAACCGTCTGGCTTCCTCTCCCCACCTGCTCCATTCAAGTTTTGCCAGGATCTGTCATCTTGCCTAATAAAATGGCTCTTAAAGCTCTTTCTAAAAGACCTTTGGACACCTGGTTTTACCCTTCCTGTTGCCACTGTTTTAGGAAGGGCTCTGGAGAACAGCTTCCTCCCACCTGGTCTGACTTGCCTGAACAATTAGAAACCCAGGGCAGAGGCTCAAAAATATTTGCTGGGTGAGCTGACAGAGAAAAAGATCTGTAAGTTCCTAAACTCTCCATCTGATCAGAGGTCTGGCCTCATTGATGTAGCTCATCCCAGGACAGAAAACTCCCTCCACCAGGCAGGTGGCGAATAAGGGCCAAGAAGCGAGGTTGTAACTTGCTGTTAAAGCCGGATTAATTGAGTTTAATTTACAGTCAGTAAGCATCACCCTTTTTAGCACAGTTCTATGAGCTCTGACAAATGACCAGCTGGGTAACTACCACCACAGTCAAGCTATTTCTATCATCCCAAAGGTTCCCTTGAGCAGAGGACCTCTTCTACCCTTTTTCAATCACTGATTCATCTTCCATAAATTTTGCCTTCTTCCAGAAGGTCATACAAATGTAATTATAGTCTGTAGCCTTGTGTTACTAGCTACTTTTGGTTTTTTTTTTTTTAAAGAGAAAAGAACAGAAATAAAATAACAAAAACAAAGACAACAACAAAACAATAAAAATGATACAGAATTTCAACAAAAGGGGATTGATAGGAAATTAACAACGGCTGTTGCATTACATATTGTTATCTGCAAAGCAGTTGCTCAGATTACCAGATACAGGCATGCCAGATGGATCAAACAGTTAAACATTAACTGTTCCTTTCAATAAGCCATTAGAAATTAGCTACTTTCTACTTTCACATTTTTCCTACATTCTACTTTCGTAAGTAGAGCCATCCACAGTGTGGTGTGTTTCCACAGTCTGCTCCTACTTAGGGCAGAACACTATGCCATTGGGTGGGTATCTTGCAGTTTGTTCATCAGCTAGGTACTTGGTTTGTTTCTAGTTCTTGGCAATGATGATGAATGTCACTGCAAACATGTACATGCAGCCTTTTAAATAGATGTGCATTTTTATTATAGGTGCTGCCAAAATGAGCATGTGGATGTATATTTTTATGATAAGGCTTTGCTTTTTGTAAGTAGCCACATTTCCACAAACCCGAAGGATAATAAGGTTGTGCTGAATGAGGGACTGGCCTCTCCTATTCTTCCGGCTTCCCACCCTGCCTCAGTAATTTTCTAAAACCATGGTAACACCAAGCGCCCCCAAGAGTATCTGCAGAGAAGGCTCTGGGGGTGGAGTGGGTGAAGCCAGGCGGGAGCTCTGCGCTCTTGCTCCTCTGAGTGTGGGCCCAGTGCAAGCCAGGGCTGCTTCACATTCACCGCTGCCAGGGCTTGATCCCTGGTCCCACAGGGGATGGTGCTGGCTCTGTGGATGTGCACACTCAGGCAAAAACCTGCAGAGCCAGCCAATCGGGACTTTATTTGCTTCGTATAACTCGTTAAACTCTCATGGAATGTACAGCATGCCATTGTTTCCGTAAGTCCCTTTCATGACTTTGTTAGCGGGCTAATTCAGAGCAGACTGGACTGTTTCCCTGCTGGAAGAAAGGACTTTCCTCAAAGACAGCTAGCTATTTAACCGTGACCATGGCTGCAGTCATATTGAGCATAAAAAGGGACCTGAAGTCACCCCGCGCCCTCTCTCAATGAGGTCTGGGACAGCCAGGGCACTTATTCTTGTGCTGGAATTCACATAATTACTCTTCTTTTAATCTGGTGTGTGACCTAATGTGTTCCTACCAGAATGCAGGAAATGGCCTTGCACAGATTAAAGTCTGCAGACTTAGAAGACCCTCTGGGAAGGTGGATTTCCAGTGTCGGCCCCACACAAGACAGCTTTTCAAGCCTCCCTGGCTCATCTGCACCATGGAGGAAGAAGCTGGGGCGCTGGCCGAGCTCAGGACAGCACTTCCAGTCTTGGCCTTTCTTCTCCCAACCTGCAAAACCAGCTCAGGGACACCAGGGATGACTGCAAAAGAAAAAGGATATTTGTTCCCTAGGAATCTAGCCAGGAACAAAGGCTGCATTCTGTCCGACACTTCCTTACCCTGTCGCCTGGAGAGCAGGCCTTTGTCTGCAGGCCTGCAATATGCTGTTCACAGCCTGCCCACCAAAAGCACTTGCCTCCTCACTTCTAATTTGAACACAGGCATTCCAAATTTTTCTTCCCACTTTGCTAACTTTCCCAATTTATCTTTCTTAAGAATGATTTATTTTTAAATGGAAAATCTAAAAAAAAAAAAAAAAAAAAGAAGAAAAATCACCCAATTCTGCCCTTGTCCATCCCTTCCACCCAAAAATAAATACACTTTAAGCCAGGGGTGGTGGCACACGCCTATAATCCCAGTACTTGGGAGACTGAGGCAGGAGAATCACCAAGATCCATCTGGGAAACGTAACACATTGAGTTATACCCATGATTAGCACGTTAGCACAACTATTTCATCACGTTCTCTAAACAATCACCTGATACATGTCTAAGAAACTGGACACAGGAAAAATACATTTTAATGGCAGTAAAAATATGGCAAAATCCAACGAGAGCAGAAAGTAGGTAAAGTAGCCCGCAAGATACAACTGTCTCATAATTAGGCCCAAGGCTACTGCCTCTAAAAGCTGTTTCCTACTGAAAAAGAGAAAAAGCAAACCAAACCAAACCAATACAAAGTAGTTTTATGTAGGAAAGGGTATGCTAGATACGCTCAGGAAAATTCCAGAGCCTTACACCACTGACTCAGTAAGTAACTGCACAGCAGCACAGAGGAAGGTGTGGTCAACATGGAAGAAATGATTTCCCTCAGTCATAGAGAAAGAGGATCAGTTCTGTTTCATTACAGAAAAAAACAAAACAGTGAAATACAGACGTTCAAGATGAGCATGTTTTGAGCTATTGTGGAAAAAAATTATGAGAGGGGAGAGCTAGGAAAACAAGGGAGAAGTAGAAAAACAAAGAACAAACTCTCCTCTCCAGGGCCAGAATTAAAGAGGCAGAAACATGGAGGAATGAGATTCCAAAATCCCAGTGCTACTGTGGATCTGTTATTTATTTTCTGATCACATTCAAACATCAAATTGAGCCTTTAGAGTTTAGGTGCCTTCAGGAAGCCCAGCAGGAGGCAAGCCTACTGTGCAAAACAAAAGAACCCCAGAGCTGTCCTGGAGTTTCCCAGCCTGCACTTTTCTCTCCATTCCACATCAGGAAGAACTAAGGTAACTAGGCAACTGAGAAACCGGTCCCTTTCCAAACCATATTAATGTGCTGTGATACAAACCTTATGGTACTAGGAGGACACAGTGTAAACTGGGCAGAAGCAAATTTGAGAATCTTTCTCTCTCCAGCACTGTCTTGCCATAACACTGAAGTCCCCACTGACCCCACTGGCTATGGGGGCAGCCTTGGTGCCGTCTTTCCCAAGGAGTTAGATCCCAGACCTGCCTCTTATCTCTGGGCATTGGGAAAGCATGTTTTGAAAGTCCAATGGGAGGACAGCAGCATCTAAAGACAGACAGGGTGACCCGTGGTCTGCTGTCTGCTGGCCACACTAGGTGCTTCTGCTGCCCAGACAAGACTCAAGCAGGGATCAGACTGCTCCACATTCTGGGGTTACAGTAAATGGCTAAAAATTTGGCATCTTAGCTCTTGCTTTTTGGGCCAGTGACTCTTACAGTGCCAGAAGTTCCCTTATGGCGCAACATACTTCACACAAATGTCTACTTTTCTCCACGCTCAAATGGCACTAAGTGCAATGGGGTGAGCAGGCAAGAATTTAAAGAAACATTAAAGTCAAGGGGCCAAACAACAGCCAAGTTCACAACTCTCTCACTTCTCTTCATTCATCTACAGCCCCTGCCATCATGAGGCATCAGACAACCCTGACTAATGGGCCTTCCTGGTACCATTAGCCAGGCCCAGTGGGCAGCTAAGTCTGAAAAGTGCTTAACGGCCCTGGATTAGCTCAAGAACTCTGATACGTGGGCCTCTTTGGACCTTGAGGTCCAAGGCCTCATCATTACTGGGATCATTACTGCCCAGGGAAGTAAGAAAAATAACCCACATTGGCCCAACAAAATCCCAAGCTATCCAGTCCAGACCACAGGCAAAGACAGGAAGAAATGAAAATTTGGGATGAAGTCAGGAGGCTGCATGGGCCAATCCTTTATAAGGTTGTGATCAAGTGCAACTCAGGTTTGGAGGAAAGAGAAACTCTCAAAATACCTCAATGAGCCCTTGAGAAGAACACCCAGAGCCTCCCATGAACAGTTCAATCATATCTCACTCCCTAGGAAAGGCAAGGAGAGCTGGGATAAACGGAAGACACCCACAGCTGCTGTATCTCTTTCTCAGTCAACGGCTCATCTCACAACAATCAATATCCACAAAGGGAAAATAGTAGCCGAGAGAATATAAAATAGCCCCTTACCACAAAGACCCCCCACGAATGGCTGAAACCACACAGCATCAAACCCTATCTACACTGTACTGTTTCTTCCTTATGTTCCAGTGTCTCCACACAGTACAGGGTTGAGCTGTCCTTCTGTGTTTTCCGCTCCGCTCCCTTGCATTACTATTCTTCTGCCTGGGGAACATTATTAAGCAGAATAAGGGTCACCTGAACACAAGCATGGCGATACCACGACCGTTCATCTAATAATGAAGATAGTAACCACGTGGCTAGTGGAGAGAGAGCGCTACAGGATGGGTCCATGGCCAAAGAGATGATGCTTGTCCCAGGCACGAGGAGCAGGACAGTGAGAGACTTCAAGATGCTACTTAGAAAAGTGTGCAATTTAAACTTCTAGAACTTTAGAATCCAGTTAATATTTTTGGACCATGGTTGGCTACAGGTAACTAAAACCACAGGTAAGGAGGACTACTGAACTAAAACAGACTATTCTAAAATTCTCTATGTTTGGCTTTGAAATTCATTGCTAGAATTAAAAGGGATTCGACTCATATAAAAATAAAAAAGGAACAGCTCCTGAAGTAAGGATTAGGGATATGCTTCCCATACACAGCCTTACTATGCCAGTGCTGGGAGACAGCCACCCTCCGACACATGGCATGAAGTGTCTTGACGGGGCTGCTGTGACTTACACACTCACAATCACAGGACACACTTTCAAGTCACATCATAGTCTGTGAATATTGGTCCCTAATGCTTGGCAGTGCACAAGCTGCACAAAGACATACGCAATACACCGAGGAGGGACCCCGAGACACCACTCATAGGGCTCCGACCAGACGCTGGGGTGGTGGCCTTGCTGGTTTAGGGTTACACGTTCACTGCAGCGAAAGCACAGGTCAGGAATGAAAGACAAGAAAAACAATATCCACCTCCACGGCAACAAGCATTATTACACCGGCCCCAGCGGCCAGGTGATGTTACTGGAACTCTCTTCTCTCTCCTCTGGTCTAAAGGAGGAGGCAATGCCGGTTCTCTGGGGCGGGCACAGGCGCACAACAAAGAGGCGGGCCTCAGTGATCTGAACCAGGGACGCTGCCCTTGAATGACGAAGATAGATTGTGGCTTCGAAGAAGGAAAGTCTAAGTCCTGACACACAATTTCTCCTGAAAGACAGCACCACATCTTGTCATAATCCAGGAGTGACACATCAGACTTCTGCCTTCCATGGGAGGTAACTGATTTAATTATAGCTCAAAAGTAAATAAATCAAACATACACACTCCCCAAAAAGGAGAGAGGACAGAGGAAAGAAGTGAAGAAAATCTTTTCTTTCTGCTCAGAAGGAAAACACTGTTTATTTAGAAGCATTGACTCTCAGTCCCACTGAAAAGTAAGAAATTATTTCTGGGTCCCAGATTAGCTGCTGAATAAAATGCAGCTGTTTGAAAGACAGCTCATAAAACATCAGAAGCCTTCAGTGAGCCACTGAAGGTAAACACAAGTCCACAATTCCTCATCTACCGACGTGCAGAAAAAATTGGTGATTTATTTAATCCCTCTTTGTGTGAATGTTCTTAAATGTCACTGCCAAAACGAGTTTAATTATGAGATGCAGACCCCAGACCTCTCTGGAGGTATTAACTATGAGCCCCATACTTTTCTATTTAAAAAAAAAATCTCTGAATTTTAGAACATATCTGACCCACATAAGAGGAAAATGACTGTAGACCTGCAATAGACATAAGACCCTTATAAAGTTTACCAAAGGTCTGAGTGAGTCATATTTCCTCCAGTTGTTGCAATCCAACTAGCTTTCCACATGTCAGACTGTAGCATTATTTGGCAACACTGTTAGAAATGGGAAATCTATTACATAGGGTCACAAGGACATGTGAAGTCCTGGTTTCCTACCTTCACATATTCCAGGGTTGGGTCCAGAAGATGTGCATCTCTGAAAAGAGAAAACAGAGATATGAGAACAATTGGGAACAACACATTCACAGATGGAATAAAACGTGACCAATATTACTGTCAGCCGGGCTCTCACCTCTGGGACTATACTCATGAGAGAGATCTGGAAGTCAGAACACAGAGGTAGATTATTTTCATGGGGGCGGGAGAGTAACAATAAGAATACCATGGCTCAGTCCAGAGGTTCCACATGCTTCCGTGTCAAATTCACGCTGGAGAATGTAAGACTCCTCCTGTGTGGCAATTCCAGGTTCACTCCAACATAAAACCTAGCCTCGAAGTTTGAAGCAGAGAGCTCCAAGTGAGGCAAAGGCGAGAGAAGGCCCGGACTGGATGCCAGAACAGGTAGCCCTAGCATCATCTAGGTTAACCCCCAAGCGGCAGCTGTGCTGGGCCCACTCTGACAGCAGAGCGAAGGCTCAGGAGCTGCCGCCCGGAGTGCACAGCATGTGGGTGATGGAGGAAAGGGAGCCTCATACCCAGTTCTGCTTCTCAGCCGCATCTTTCTCCTCCCTGGATGCTGCCCACCCACTTCTAGAGTAAACCTAGACAATTCATCCTGGTTCTCTTTGTGGCTCAGTGTTCTCCCCCATCTAGGGCCTGGTCTTATGTCTTCCACAATAATACATCAGAATTAGACAATTGCAAGTACACAACAGTGGGTGGCAATGAGGTGGGAACTTGTTACGGAAGATGGAAAGATGTGACCAAGACAATAGAAGACGGGGGAGACATGGCAGCCAGTGTTTTCCGTGCTGGCGGGATTACAGCGAGGTGTCTCATGATGTGGAAAGACAGCTGCTGTCAGAGACTTCAACTTCAAAAAGCTCAACATGTGCCCTACAGAAATGAGACTATTTAAAAAGGAGTGAACTGCTCTAAAGCCTGAAAGGCTAGACTCTAAGACAGGAGGGAAGTATCTTAGCACAGCCACTGACCCAGAGCCCATGTGCATCAGAAAGCAGAGAACCACTGGCAAGTACCTCCTGGGCAGGTGAGCTCGACCCCCGCCCGCTGGTGTGGGCCACTTCTCGGGCTGTCGGAGAGTCTACGCTCTTCCCCCAAACAAGAACACAAAGGCCACTGTTGCCTGAGCCCGCAGGTCAGGGACGCAACTCTCTCGTGATGGAAATGATTCAGCCCCCTGACCCCTTACCCGCCCAGGTTGGACTGTCCGTTTAGGGCTGCACACAGCACACATGCACAAAGGCCGAGTGGTGTCCAAGATGTCCTTCTGCACACAAAAATTGCATCTCTTTGTAGGGCTAAAAGATCCCCGAAGCGCTTCCGTTCATATAGTCCCTGGGTGCACTCTCACCAGTGGGGTATGAATCTGCTTTTCCAAGTTTTTACAGGAGGTGAACTACCTTCAAACTGGTGCATGTCATCAGGCAGCTCTGTTAGTCTGCTATGACAGGCACCGTCCTTTGCAGGCCTCTCCTCACCATGCCGTGCAGCAGCCTGGACAACGTGCTGAGGTCATGAGGCTTGGTTCTGTGGAACAGTCCTGTCAGTACTAAAAACTGTGCACAGCATTTCAGCTTTCTCTTTTAAAGCTGTGGACCTTGGTTTTCCACTGAATTAACATTTTAGGCTTCAGGCCCAGTCTTCTGGCCTTGAGAGTACAAAAAAAATACTGGAACCACTGAAATGCTGTTAATATCATCATCTTGGTATGTATGTCTTTATGCATATTTTAAAATGTATTTTATGTACACACATCCATGCCTTAATGCATGGATAAAAAGTATTGGTATGTACTACCTAAATTGATGGTTCTCAAAATTTTCAGTCTCAGGATCTTTAACACTAAATGATTAAGGACCCAAAAGACCCTTGGTTCATGGAGGTAATGTCTACTGATTACATAGCTAGATTTACTTAGTTTCTACTATTGATATTAGAAATAGAAACAGAAATTTTCAAAATCTAGTAATTAAAAATTTTAAATTATCTATTATACTTACATAGAACTATTATAAAAGAGGTGTATTTTTGTAACAAAAATTTAGTGAGGGCAAATCTCTCTTACTTTCTTCTTTGCAAATTTTCTTCATGACTGCCTCGGCAGAAGCTGAATTTTCCTGTCTATTGCATGGAATCTGTTATGTGATATGTGCTCGTTGAAATAAAGTCCATCCTCACACAGATACATAATTGAAAAGGAGGAGTTATTTTAACAGACTTTCAGGTTATTATGAATATTCTGCTTTGATATCATACCAAAAATAAAAAGCAGTAGCTTCTTAAAGGTTACGTTTTAAGATGGAATCTGAAATTTCCTCCCTCCCCTCTCCCTCCTGGGCACTGAACTCAGGGCTTCACAGCAAGCTAGCAAAGTACTCTACCACTGAGCTAGATTCCCAGCCTTTTTAATTTTATTTTGGAGAGGGGGTCTCTCTAACTTTTCCAGGTTGAACTCCAATTTGTGATCATCCTGCCTCAGCCACCCAAGTAGTTGGGATTATTGCCATCAGTGACCATGTCTTACTTGAAACTTTTTTATTCTTGGACTTTGAATGATCCTTTACCCATGTGTGATTCCATAACCACTACTCTGTAACATACTGTTTTTCTGAGGTATGTAACTCTCCCAGATTTGATTCATTTCAACATAATATTTTTTAAAATTTTGGGTATAGCACTTACCTAGCACACATGTGGCCCTAATACCAAAAGTATGCTTCAATCCCCAATGCCAAAATCCCCTCCAAAAAAAGCAAACCAAAAAAAACCTCTTAAATTTATTAATACCACCACTGACTGATCTAAGTAAAGAAGTCACTAAAATACCAGGAACTGTCAAGTTTGTGGTAGAGAACAAGGTTTTACAAAATTTCGAATTTTGCTTTTCTTTGGCAACTAACACTGCTACATATTCTTGGGCTTTATTTCATTCATTTTTGGGGAAATGAGCTGTCAAATACCAAGATTATATACACAGAATTTGTGAACTAGATGCTTTTTTAAAAGTACTGTTCATGTCATTATTTTAGTAAATTTATTTGGAATTGTGTGTGTGCTATGATCTTGGCCCTTCCCACCAGATTTAGTTGTAAGATCCTTTTCCTTTCACCTTCTGAAAGCTGAATTCTTCCCCTCTTTCCGTTGAAATGTACAAGAAAACTCTCTGCCGGGATAGTTTGAAGGCTAAGCCTCACCCTTTCTCAGGAAGCTGGGTGAGTCCTGTGTCCGCACTCCAGTGATAGCTATTTTGTCTTTTTTCAGCAAATACAAAAGATGTTTATTTAAGAATTGAGATTTAATAAAATTCAATTTAAATCGTTAAAAGATTAAAAATTTTTTAATTAACTCTTTTCTTACTTTGTCACCAGACATTAAGCAAAGCCACTATTTTTTAAAACAGAGAGCCTTGTTTTTGCACCAGCACTGCAAATGTCAGTACACTGAAAAAGGTCAATAACAACTTAGCAATGTTATGAAATCAGGTTAGATCTTACGAATCCCCTGATAGGGTGTCAGGGACTCCCAGGACCACACTTTGAGAACTATGATTCTATTCTTTTTAATTTATTTTAAAAATAAAAGAAGGAAAACATATTAACAAACAGACATCCATTTACAACATAGCATAAGAACAATACAAACAGTACAGAGTTACAGACAAAGTTGTAGGAAATTAACAGTGGTGGTTGTATTACATATTGATATCTTCAAAGTGGTTTCTCAGGGAAACAAATAGAGACATGCAAGACTGATCAAACCAGTAATCATTAACTGTTCCTTTCAGTAAAGAAATAGAAGACAGTAGTACAACTGTCAGCTCTCCCGTACATACATACATACATCATTTCCCCTTCTCTCCCTTCTTTCCCACACCCCAGTTGCCCCTTACTTTTGAGCATTTTCCTTTCATTTCACAATGTCTATCGTACCTCCTAGTTTGTATTCACTCTTTCAGGTTAGAACTATGTTTCTCAATAAATAGTAACTGCAGGCTCAGATATTTTTATCAATAGAGGTGCAATATAGTTATCAAAAAGCTCAGACTACAAAACCAAAAGTAAGTGAATGAGACTATTGCAAGTCAAAAGGTTTCTATATCACAAAGCAAACAATCAACAAAATGAAATAGTAACCCGTGGGCTGGGGGAAAATATTTGTAAACCACATGACTGATAAAGCATGAACATCCAAAATATATAAAGAACTCATACAACTCAACTGTAGAAAAACAAGTAACCTGGTTAAAAAACAGGTGAAAGACTCAATCAGACATTTCTCCAAAGAAAACACAAAAAGGCCCAACAGGTACACAAAAAGGTACTCTGCATGATTAATCACCAAAGAAATACAGAGCAAAAGGACTATGAAATACCACTCCACACTGATAGGACAGCTATTCTCAAAGAGTAAAAAATGTTGGCAAGTGTGCAAAGGTGTACACTGTTGGTAGGAATATAAGCTGGTATAATTACTATGCAAAATAGTATGGAGGCTTCTAGAGAAAAAGAGAACTACTGTATGACCCAGCAATCCACCTTCTGGGGGCATACATCCAGGTATGCGTATTCCCTTGTTCACTGTAGCTTTATTTATAATAGATAATATACAGAGACAACATAAGGATGCATGGACAACGTAATTGTGGTATCTATCTCACAAACTTATATCTGTATACAATGGGATATTATGCAATCCTGAAAAGAGTAAGATCTTGCCATTCACCACACATGGATGAGCCTTGAGGCAGACACAGAAATAAAATTATATCACAATTTCACTTTTTTGTGGAATCTAAAAAGTTCATATAGACAGAGACTCAGAACAAAACAGTGATTACCAAGCCTCGGTGGGGGGGAGGAGTGGCGATACACAGGTCAGAGGATACAAAATAGCACATATACAGAGTAAGTCTGTACACCAGGTTATAGACAATAAAATGATAGGATATTCAGGATTCACGCTAAATGAGTCAATTTTAGCTATCCTTGTCCTCAAAACAAAAACATCAGCAACTATGAGAGATGATAGATCTGTTAATACTTTACTACAGTATCCCACAATGTGATGTTGCATACTTTAAATACACACAATGAAAATTATTTTAAAAGAAATATAGTTGAAACTTTAGTGACCCCCTCCTCATGGAGTCTACCATTTCTTTCACCTCTCACTGATCACTGGTCCTCACCGCACGGACACAGGACTTGGTGCAAATATGCTTGCTCTTCGGCCTTCAAAAATCTTACCTGTTGCCGAATGATCCAACACATGTATAGCATGTCATTTCCTCGCCACCTTAAACTTGTTCTCGCTGTGCTTTCATTTACTTTAGTTTCATTTCAACACCTGTGACATATCATACAACACCTTCTGCACCCAGTAGGGTCTGTTAATGTCCCTAGAACTCCTTAAAAGCAACCACAAAGACAGTCACCAAACCCTTGGGTAGGGCCGGGCATGGCTTTGCGCTGCTTACTCACACTGTCCCTAAGTTGGAATTTACTAAGTAAAAGGTTTCTCTTCCTTAACTGAGTTAGCATTTCAGGTATGCATAAAGGAGGACCTTGAACAAATGCTTTATAACAATAACCTCCATGAACACAAATTCAGCCCCCAAATTATAAAACACACTAAGTAAATAAGCCAAGGCAACCCCTGTTATTTGTTTTCGAGAAGACAAGAAACATAGTGAAAATAAAAGAGGCCAGTCTAACTGAGGAAGGGCCTAGGGAAGGTGCAGATTACCCAGCTTCCTGGTGACCTCATCTCTGAGGGCGGCAGTACGGCCAGCACTGCCTTGGGACCCAGGAAGGCACAGGGCCTGGCCAATGGTGCTATGCTCCCCCTCCTGGGAGAGCGTGGGGTTACGCTGAGGACTAGGCCAGGGAGTGTCCATGCGCACTGCTGGAGACTAGGACAAAGGAACATTTCCGTTTTCAGAAGGTGAAAGGAAGAGGATTTCACACACCCAGATCTGGAGAAAAGGGCAGATCATAGGCAACATGTGCTCTGCCTAAACACAAAGCCATAATCAGAAAGCATGACTTAATCTTCCTTAGTGACATGGGGAATAGATGAGCTGGTCTGAGGAATGCTCTCATTAAATTATATCTGGATTTCAGTGATGAACCTGAGAAATCATGGCATCACTATGACTGAACAACACATAGGAAATCCAAGCTATTTAGTGTTCATTAAGGTAGGTAAGTTTGAAAATGAAGAACCAGCATCCCACCAAAACCATAAAGTGAAGCCCTAGATTACTCAGATGGGTCCTCATGGGCAGATGAAATCCTTGAACTCAGTTGCACTGCTAGTCACACTACCATGATGCTGTCAGGCCACAGTGACCACTAGTGAATGAAGAAAAGCCACCTTTGGGGCTGGCTGTCCAGCTGTGGGGTCACGTGCACAGGCTATGAATTGTGTGACCCTAGGCCCAGCTCACCCTTTGAACACAACCCCGCTAGGTGTCAGTTTTGTCTGCAATAACACTGCTACCTGCGTCGAGAGACAGTTGTGGAAACTGAATGAAGGCAAAAGTAGTTTATCAAAACATTTAAAACACTGCCCAGCACAGGTAACATATGAGCCTGTAAGTGCTGTGAGGGGCTGATGTTAAACAACATTCATCAGATCCTGTGCCTCCCCACTAAAAATAGTTTAGGTAAAAGGCAAAAATCTAATAAGACGAAGTAAAATAGGGATAAATGTTAAACTTCTAATTTAAAAATTGCACTTGTGCAAATAGAAGGTAGAAAAGACGTAACAAACTTTAGTCGACCAAATTTAACTGTGAAATAGCAGGATGCAGTTACCACAGATGCTGCTGGGATCCCAAGCTACACTGACAGAGGATGAGAATCCAGAAGGAAAGCAGGTTTGTCACCCACACATTTGGAATTATTCACTTAGACCTTAAAGGTGAATGAAATGGGAATAAATACAACACTGGCTCACTACGACAGACCCAGAAAACCAGGAACCATGAGGAGGGAAAGGGGCTCGGGAAAACAGCACCAGTAACTGAACACCTTGGAGAGAAGGTGGTCACAGATACCTAACGGCTTCAGGTCTCCTCTTATGACAGGGCTTGAGTGGACCGCGGTGAGGAAGTCGGACAGGCTTAGAGGTGGAGCTCTAGGGAGAGTTCAGGCTTGCTTACGGAAGCGCCAGCAAATTTGGCTCTTGGGAGTACAGGCTGAAGGACTCAGTTAGATGTAAAGCCAAGTGTCAGCAGAGGCTATGAAAAGCCAGGTAAGTAACCACCACTTGGGTCTCACCCCTGTCCCCCTATGAAAGTTGAGGCCAAGAGAAGTCACACCAGGCCAGGAAACTTGAGCAAAGCTTCCCAGCTGTGACACTGATCTCAGGGACTGTGGGAGGCTGTGGGAGACATTGATTCCCCACGTTAGGCTCTCACTTCTCAGGAAGTAAGACTGAAAAAAGAAACAGCCAAATCCCTTGGATCATCTTCTGAGAAGATATCTGTCACTCCACATGGAATTGTTCTCCTTTTCTTCATTTGAAAGAGCTGGAGAGCAGAGAAAAGGATAAAACCAAAGTGCCTCTTGGCCCTGCCCAGATGAACTCTGCAAGGCCTGCGGAGGGAGCCCATCCCTCCCGTTCTGAGGGCAGAGCCTAGTGACAGGGCTTGGGGAGGTTTCCCCTCACCACTCTCAGAGAGACAAGGGGAGGAATGAAGGAGAGTCACAAAGCCATTTTACTGTGCTACAAGTTCAGATGCTTTTAAAATCAGTGTCTTGAACTAAATTTAACTAATATTTAAATGCAGATGGCTGTGTGTCCTCCTTTCTTAGCCAGCCACTGAGTCCCAGCTCAGGAGAAAGGAGACAGTCGCCTCAGACACTCTTTCCAGAGAGCCAGAAAGCATAGCAGTTGGCTGGAGGACTCTGTTTCTAACTTGAAATACAATATCCAATTATTCATACAAGACTACAGCACAGTCCTCAAACCACAGATTTATATTCTCCAAGAGAGATCACTAGAAAACAAACAGAAAAACTTGGCAATACAAATGAAAAGTGTTTTTAAAGTGATTTTTTTCTTTCTTGGCTTATGCCAATTGTGAATCCCCACCCATAACTCCACAGTGTGGGAAATTCTATTTACAACTAGGAAGATGACAGGCACCACGGCCCCTCCTGGAGGGCTGGCCCGCTGCCTACTGCGACGGTCAACAGGGAGGCAGCAGCGTGAAACCCAACTGTCTCATTTTATTTTTAAGTTTATTAAGTTTTAAATAACATCCCTGTGTCTACTCTGTTAAGTCATTCTTTCCAATGTCCCACTTTTTAAAGTTCAAATTCTAGGAAACTATAGCTGAGAGTTACAGAAATGATACATTTACTAGTTTCTCATCAGTCACCAGACTGATAATTTCCTTCCTCTTAGAAGGACTCTGATCTATGAGTGTTTTCTATTCTGAGTTAAAGAGATTCTCCTCTTAAGTAAGATATCACTAACACAGACCTTTTCCAAGTGGTTGGAATACAGCTGGGGAATAAATTTTCTAAGTCTGTCTTAAATCACGGAATGTCTTAGATGAATCACTGTTTACTTCTTTAAATATAAAATAAATTAGTGGCGAACAGTGTTGCCAAACAAACGTCCCTTTGGATATAACAAAAAAGGGAACCGTTTGTAGTAAGATCAGTATTTCATGCAATGGAGGAATGTGAGAGATGAGATCCAGTTATCCCAGCCTGAGTGGGATAAAGGCCTCCTTTGAACCACTGCGTGCACACCGGTGACACGCAGAGCTGGCACATCGCCGTGTGCATGGGGCATGGTTGGTGTTTGGTCACCGCACAGCATATTTACTTATATTTCCATGGGTCTGTCCTTCTAAAAGCCAACTCCACAAGAAGAGTAACATCTCTGCTGTGTGCCGAGCGCCTCCCACAGTTCCTGTGCTGGTCCCACCAATAACGAGCATCTGCAGAGTGCCCCGCACACAAGGCAAGGTGATGGAAACGCAGGAACTAGAGCTAAATCCTTGCTTCCAGACAGGTAGCAGGCAAGTGTGGAAAAGAGATCAACAGACCCAACTCTGGTCCAAGTAGTGAGGGGATCATGGCAGAGAAAAGCTGGGGAGGGCCCTTTAGACAACACTTGAGGGAAGTTCTAAGGCATGGGTAGGACTTGTTCCTACAGAGCGGAAGTGGGTAGGTGGGAGGAGAGAACACTCTGGTGAGAGAAGTATGGGCAGAGACACGGGGCTTGGGACAGCACGGCACATTTGGGGAAGTACAAGCTGCTCAGGAATCAATACTTCTTAGTCCGGGTCACCACGCCTCTTGCTGGTCACCTGTAAAACTCTTCTCAGCTGCTCACCAGCTCTGCAGTCTGCTCTCCACACAGCAGCAAATGATCCTTCCTCAGACCTTGTCCCTCCCCTGCCTGAGATCCTGAGACTGCTCCCAGTTCATCAGGACAAAATCTTCCATGACCGTGTGGCCTATAAGCCTGGTTGACAAGATACCAACCAGATTTCCATCTTCAAGGTGGTAGCAGAATTCAAGAAACAGCTCCCAGGATCCTTCTCCCTGGCTACTCAAACACTAGTCTAGGCAGTGCTGTGAAGGGATTTTGCAGCTGGACTGAAGGTCCTGCCAGGCACTGTGGTAACTGAGGCTAATGTGAGCAACATAGCGACATCTTACCTCAAAAATAGAGAAAAGGAATTAATGTCCCAAGTCAGTTCATACTGTACTACTATGGTTACCCTGACAACCTTGAATGGAAATATGAGGGACAGTCGAGGTAAGGGACCCAGCTGTTATAACAGGGCCTGTGGCACAGAGCTACAAATGATCTCTAGGAGATGGAAGCTGGCACTGGCCTACAGCCAGAAACAGACGTCAATTCTGACTAAAAGGAACTGAACTCAGGCAACAACCTGAATAAATCTGGAAGCATATTCTTTCACAGAGCCTCAGATGAGAAGGCGGCGGGCTGACACCTAGAGTGTCAGACCCTGAACGTGGATCCCGCTGAGCTACACCAGATTTTCAACCTGCAGAAACTGAGCACGAAGTCACCAAGTTTTTGTTACTCAGCAAAAGAAAATTAATATACTTATTATCTCACCTCAGCCAAGAAGACTTCTCTTTCCATTGCTCCAACAGGCCAAGCCTGCCCCTGCCTATGCGCCTGGGCACTGCCTGTTCCTTTGCCCCGAGCACCCTTCCCTCAGACACTCGCAACCTCCCTCACAGGACTCAGCTCTCTGTTCCGTGCCTCTGTAGAAGCCTTCCTTACCACCCTCACGAAGTTACTGTCACTGTCTTCTGTCCCCTCTCTGACTCTTCTGTTCTCCACCTATCTGATATATTTGATGTTACCTGCTCAAGGCCTCGACTGGAATACAGCCCAGGGGTGGGATTTTGTCTGCTTTATTCACCTCGGCGCTTGGCGGGTAGCAGTTGCCCAGTGAAGCATGGGGTGAAGTAACAGGTGAGCAACCACCAGAAGCACAGGGTGGGGAGATGACAGAGTGGTGCGGGCTGCAACGAAAGACACTCAGGAGCGAGGACTTCCAGAGCAGCTTCAGAACGTGGCAGGGACGAAGGAATAAGTGCACATGAAGCGAGGGAGAGTGTTCTGAGGGGGATTCCTGATAATGTGTCTTACTGAGGACATTTTTCAATCACATCAAGTTACAAGAAATGGAAATTCTCAAGAAATACACATAACCTACAAAATAGATACAGAATTAGGAAACAACCGAGAGCATAAAGCACCATCAACAGCATGAAAGGCAGTGGGGAAGCGGGAAGGGTCCATCTGAGGGCGCAGCTCACTGCCCTGAGTGAGCCTGAACCTCAGAACGGGGCCATCTCCCCTGAAGGAGACAGGATGTGCTGGAAACCAAACCAAACACGCTCCAGCAAGGGGACTAAAAATAAAACTGCCTGTTTCCACCACAAATGCTGATGGAAAAAAATAATGGCAGTAACAACAGTCTCACCTAGGAACTCATCACCACAGCTCAGCTTCGTGTTGCCTGGGATTCAAATCACCATTATCTGCTGTGACAGAGAAATCCAAAACTGAGAAATAATAACTGAGAAATAAGGGGACCTGGGGTGGTGGTGGCCATCAGTAAAGGAACGAGGTAAACCCTTTTTGGAGGAAAATTTCCTCAACAGAATGCTGCTCAGGATATCTATAAATTTAATTAAGTATAAATTTACTTTCAGAAATAACCACATAAACTGAGAAACAAGCCCCAGCAAGCAAAGGTCAGGAGAAATAACAATAGACTGAGATTCCCCAAAGACTTAAATAGTGGAAGACCAGTTATAAAAATAACAGTGTATGATATAGTTCATTTTTCGGTACTGAGGACTGAACCCAGGGCCTTTGCACTGAGCAACAACCCCAGCCCTTCCTTTTTAAATTTTTTATTTTGAGTGCTAAGTCACTAAGTTGCCCAGACTGCAAATCTCTCTCTCTTAGCCTCCCAGAGATAATACAATTTTTGAAAAGATGAACTCTAAAGTGATCTAAGAATACACAAGTAGATACAAAAATAACATTCAATAACTTTTAAAAATAAAAAATTAAGACTCAATGGTTAGATTAATTGGCAGATTAGACACAATCACTGAAACTTTTTATGCATTAAAACAAAAAGATAAAGAAATTACACAGAATATAGTACAAAGAAAACAGGCCATGGGAAATACTGAAGAAACACTGAAACACTGAAGGGGAGACGTAAGTACGTCTCACCAGAGCGCTAGATGGGGACATCTGAGAGACAGGGAAAGACAACAGTCAAAGGAAAATGATGGGGCATCTTCAAGGCTAATGAAAGACACCAGTCCTTGGATTCAGGCTTCCCACTGAATCACAAAACAGAATAAACAAAAAATAAACCCTCACCTAGACACACTGTAATGAAACTACAGACTGCCCAAGACTAAGAGATCTTGCCAGTCAAATAGCACAGAAACATGGCCTTCTGAGGAATGATAATTAGACCAATAGATTTTCATCAGTCAAATGGGAAAAGTGAAATACTCGAGATTTTGTGCCAAGCAAAGCTATCAAGTGTACAAAAATGATTTTATTTATTGATTGACTGATTTTGGTACTGGGAATCAAACTTAGGACCTTACACTTACCAGGAAGGTGCTTGTGCCACTGAGCTATATCCCCCGTCCCAGACACAAAGACAATTTTAGACAAACAAAAACAATATCCTTCAGGAAGAAGGGAAAGAGCCAGGTGTGGTGGCATACACCTGTAATCCCAACACTCAGGAGTCTGAGGCAGGAGGATCATTGGGAGTTCGGGACCATTCTGGGCTACATAGTGAGCTCAAGGCCAGCCTGAACTGCATAGCGAGACCCCTTCCCAAAAAAGAGGGGAAAAAAAAAGGAAGAAGGGAAAGGATGGCAGAAAAGCCTGAAATCTAGTAAATAATGGACAAAACCAACAAACCAACCAAATAAAAAAACCTGGCAAACATGTAGGCAACTCCAAAGTAGCTCATATGGTATAAAGCAAGATGCACACCTCATTTGCAGAGTTAAATAAAAAAGACAAACTACCTCCTCATACCCATTAGAATAGCTACTATCAACTCAAAACATGAACAAGAAAAGTTGGTGAAGATGTGGAACACCTGGTGCACCCTGTGCGCGGATGGTGAAAATATAAAATGGTGCAGTTGCTACGAAGAGCAGTGCAGGGGTTCCTAAAGACCAGGACTATGCCAGGTGTGGTGGCACACACCTACAGCTCCAGCTGACCAAGCAACCACAGCGACACCCTGTATCCAAACAAAGGGGGAAATCCCACGTGAAGCCTGCAATTCCATGACTGCTCTCAGCTATCTGTGCTAGTCACGGCAGTGCATGCCTGTAACCTCAGGCCCTCAGGAGGCTAAAGTAGGAGGCTCACAAGGCTGAGGCCAGCCCGGGCCAGGTGGAGACCCTGTCTCAGACAGAAGCAGAGTAAAATAAAATTCTGGGGATGTGGAAAGCAAGGGGGACAGGGAGAGAGGGGGAGAGAGAGAGAGAGAGAGAGAGGAGGGAGAGGAGGAGGAGGAGAGTACGATCCAAATACCCATCAGTGCATAAATGGGGCATCACAATGCAGTAGAGATATCTGACGGAATATTATTTAGTCTTAAAAAAGAAGAAAATTCTGACATGCTACTACATTAATGCTAGACGTTAAGTGAAATCAGCCAGTCACAAAAGGGCACATAGTATGTGATTCCACTTACATGAGACACCCAGGGTAGTTAAGTCCACAGAGGCAGAAAACAGAATGGTGTTACCACCCTGCTGGGTGGAGGGAAGAATGAAGGGTTACTTAAAGGAATACAGTATCAGTTGTGTAAAACAAAAATCGTTCTAGAGGAGTGTTGCATAGCAATAGCGATGGACTTATTAACAGTCCCGACCCCTGTCTGTAAAGATGGCTAAGATGAGATAAGCCAGGCACAGAAAGATGTGGACTGAAGGAGCTCGTGCATATGCATAATCTAAAAAAGCTGGTCTCAGGGAAGTTGGGAGTAGTGGTGTCCATGAGCGGCTGGAGGGCAGGGCGGAGGGAGGGGCGCGGGCAGGTTAATCCTCAGTAATTGTTCCGATTAAACAGGAGCCAGAGGTTCTGCTGTGTTACTGCACAGGACATGATTACACGTGAACAATAACGTCCTGTATGTTTCGAAAAGCTACCAAAAAAGATTTGGAATGTGTCACCACGCAGAAATAACACATGAGGACATAGTTATGTGTACTGAATAAGACATCACACAACATGTACATGTAGCAAAGCAACATGTTATCCTATTCATGTAACATATAATTCCTGAGCTTTTCATGTGTCCATTAAAAATACATTTAGTATTCAGTAAATATGGTTAAATGCTATATATAATATAACATGGCTTTGATCCATGTGTATTTTAACACAATTAAAAATTTTATTAGAAAAACAAACTAAAATATGTGGCAACAATGGAATAAGAGGAAGGTGAGGAGAGTTAAGTGTTCCAAGCCCCTCCGGTTGCCCAGAAGAAAGCAAGGTATCGCTGCGGTTCAGGTCTGCAGTGTCCCTGAAAGGCGCATGCGTTGAAGGCGTGGTCCCAAGGCAGTCATGTTCAGACTAAGGGCTTCATCGAACCTACGGGCCCATGGGGGCTCTCACCTCAGAAAAGGGTTCTCCATCCATGGACTCCTGCTCTGATGCCGCTATCGGGAACTAGGGGGTAGGAAGTTGGGCTGAGCTAGAGGAAGCAGCTCCCTCCCTCCCTCATCTGCATTACATGAGTCATTTTCCACCATGGGCCCAGGAACAACACAGCCAAGTGACCACAGGCTGGAACCCCGAGCCAGAAGACATCTCTCCTCCTTTGAAACTGTTTTCCTCAGGTGTTTTGTCATAATGATGGAAAGCTGACTAATATAGGAATTGTTTACTTTGTGTCTTACAAAGTAATATAAAGGTATTTTGAAAGTAACCACTAACTGAACAGGAGGGTATTTTTTAAAAACATAATTCAAAATAAGGCAGTAATTAAAAACCCATAGATTTTTAAAATATGCACAAATAATATAGAATTATAGAATAAGAAGCAGGTATAAACCCAAATATTTTACTAAACACAATCACTGAAACTAGGTAAAACTCACAATTACAAAACAGATTTTCAGAATGCAGGAGGCGGTACAAGCAGGACCCAGTTAAAGTGGTATTTTGAAAGAAATATATAGCTTTAAATGCTTGGTTTTAGTTTTTTGTCTTGTTTTGTTTTTTGAGGCAGGGTCTCATTGCAGTCCAGGGTGGCCTTGAACTCATGGTGATCTTGCCTCAGCCTCTCAAGTGCTAGGACTACAGGCCTGCACCACATCTGGCTAAATGCTTGGTTTTTAAAAGAGAGTAAATGCAAATTTATTGAGTTCAGTTTAAGACAACAGAATAAACAAAGAAAATAAAGACTGAGCAGGAATTAAACATAAAACAGTGTGCAGGAGTGTGGGAGATAGCACAAAACACTATGGAAAAGAAAAAGGGGCCAAGTCACAGACAGAAGTGTGAAATGAGAGGGTGCGAGGGCTGGAGGTGTAGCTCAGTGAGACAGCACTTGTCCATTTAAGGCCCTTAAATTAAATGAGGCTGATTTAAGGCCCTTCAATTTATGAATAAATGAATGAATGAATGTGCTAGGAATATTTTGTCAATAAAGTTGAAAGCTTAGGAAAAATGAATGAATATAGCAAAATAACATTAAGACAGACTATAAGAAGAAAGAAAAGCAAACTAGTCCTATAACCATTACAAATGGAATTCGTACTTCAACAACTTCCCATAAAGAACATATTCTACTATCTAGCAAGTTCTATCAAGTGTTGGGGTAATTTGTTACTTGAAAATTATGTAAACTTTTCCAAAGACTTAAAAAAATAAGACATTATTACTATGGAACCAAAAGCTAACAAAGTCAGTAAAAGAAAAGAAAAGGATAGGCTAATCTCACAGGTGAGTAGATATATAAAAACCCTAGATAAAATACTGACAAACCAAACCCAAGAACGCATAAAAAAATTCACTGCACTCGAATTAGGTTTACTCTGAGAAAAGAGGCAGTTTAACATGAGAGTATGTACTCAAACAATTCACCATATTCACAGATTAAAGGAAAAAAATAATTTGGGCATCTAATTGATGAGGGAAAGATCATTTTTAAAAGCCATCATTTCAATCATCTCTGAGGTAAAAAGTTTAAATTAAAAATACAAGAGAATGTCTTCAGCCTGACAAAGGATATCCACCAAAGGCCTCAGCAAGCATCACTCTGATTGGTGAAATAACAAATGCCTTAGTAAAACCAGTCAATCCATCAGGAATAAGAACTACTGCTTCTGTTTACCACCCTATTGGAGATTTTAGTGAATACAGTTAAATGAGCAAAAGAAACAGTATTAGAGCTGTTAGAATTCCAAAACTGTTATTATTTCTAAAGGATGTGTGTGTAGAACACACAAAGAATCTATACAGAGACTGGAAAGATAGTTCCTGAATATGAAGCACTAGGCAAAAATCAAAGAATTAGGTCTTGAGACTAGGAACTGGACGGCTGTAACTTTGGGATGGAGCGCTTGCTTTGTGGGCGTTTATTCATCACTATTCACTCATTCCTTAAACATTTAATTGAAATGCAGCACAATACTTAAGCCGAGTGTGAGCACTAGGCTGAGTCTCTGTTCACCTGCAAGTCAGGGGGCCAAGGAGGAACACTTTAGCCCTGGGGTCCACTTTTATACCAGGATATATCGCACATCAGGAAAGGTGACAACAACTGGACGGGGGAGGGGTGTCCTGGTGGCCTCAGTGCACTCGCACGTGCACACAAATGTGGGCTCAGAATGTAAGCCTTCGCCCCTGGTTCTCTAGGACAAAGCTCTGTCAATGCCTCAGGGTCTTGGTTGGGGATAAAAGGAGATAGAAGAACAGAGGAAAGGAAGAGACAGCGACAGGCTTTAAATCTACTAAGATTTTGCATCTTGATGAGATTAAGGTGAAGGGGAAGCCTAGCATTTTCTCTCTCTCTCATCATGTATATAGACATATATTTATATATTTATAATTTTGTATTTACATATATATATATATTTTTTTTTTTTTTTTTTTTTTGAAACAGGGTCTCACTACACAGTACAGCAGGTTGGCCTCAAACTCATGGCAATCCTCCTGCCTCAGCCTCTCGAGTTCTGGGATTATAAGTATGCACCCCCACTCCTGGCTCTCTCCTTTTATATTTTAGTAGATGAGAGCAAACAATCCTAATTCAATAGGATTCATGTTTTCTGCCTCTCTGTCTTAGTGGATTCAAATAATAGGGAACAGTGTTCATATTTTGTTCACCTTCACATCTCCAGGGCACAGCAGCTCAGTGTTGGTTTGACTGAATGAATGTGTGTGTGTTCGGGAAGTGTGTGTGTTCTCTGCTGTGCAGAAGACCTAGATTCCAATCCCTCTCTTCCACTGCACTCCGCAGGTTCACCAAGGGAAGGATAATGTTGGAGACAGAGGGGGAATAGCGGTGTAGCTCCTGGGCTGATGGGGTTTCTCATTAAGGAGATCACATATCCCAGCCTATAGTGGAACTGCAATGGTATTTGGCAGTTTTTTGTTGCTCTGACCAAATACCTAAGAAAAACAATTTAGAGAAGGTTTCAGTGCGCAGCTGGCTGGTTCCACTGCTGTGGGCAAAGCATGGTGGGGGCTGCAGTGCAGCAGAGGCACTCCATCTGTAGCAGCCAGAAGCAGAAAGAGGGAAGGAAACATGGAGGAAGGGGTCAGGGACTAAACTTAGTTCCCAAGGTCACACCCTACAACCCACTGTTACGGTTTTTCTCCAGATGTCCCCCCAAAGCCACATAAGGTCTTGGGGGTGGGCTTTTTGGAAGTGGCTGAATCCAGAGTCTGTGACCGGTTCACTGTCCAGCGTTGGGACTGGGGGTGTGAGTGCTGCCCCCGCCCTAGGGCAGGTAGCCTGTGTACAATACAAGGCAAGAGGCTTGCTCCTCCCTCTTGCTCTTGTGACTTTTGCTGTCTTCTGCTGCCAAGAACAGTTAGTTGCCCCTTTGCCACACCACCTGGCTTAGAGCCAGTTGATTATGGACGGAAACTGCTACAAACTGTGAGCTAAATAAAGCTTTCCTCCTTTAACTTTGGGTGTTGTGTATTTTGTTTCAGCAAGGAGAAAAAAGCAACTACGAATCCCTTCAACTAGGCCCTACTTCCTGTTTCCTTTACCTCCCATCACCACCATCAGAATGAGCTCGTAAATGAATTAATCCATGATGAAGTTAGAGTCCTCATGGGTCAAACACCTTTCAAAAGCCCCACTTCTAAACACGCAGGACTTGTGGAAGACAAAACACCATAACAGACGGCCTCCGACAGAACTCCCTTAGCAACACACCATCACTGCTGAGGGCACTGCCTGGCTCCTCAGACCCCTGGGATGCTTTGAAAGTGATGTTGACAGGCCAGCTACTCATACTGAAAATGAATCTCCCCGAGCAGGTTTGAAATGCCAAGGGAAGGAATTAAGCACGTACCTGGCCAAAAGGACAGAGCTTACCACAGGGCCGTTTCCACCTGTTTACTGCAAAAATGAGAAGACATAGGTGCTTAAAACAGGGCTGGCCTCACAGTGCAGTAATGACATCTTGGGGGAAATGTCAGCTAGCGTGTGCTCAAGTTAACAGGTTACAGGAAGTCCCCAATTTACAAACAATTTCCGTCCCAGGAGAACGTTTGTAAGTCAGATTCGCTCGTAAGTCTGACAAAATGAGTCTTACGCACCTTTGACACAAATATACAGGGTAAAAAGTTAAAAAAAATATCCATGTCACCACAGCTTTTCCTCTTGCTTCTGGACACCCTGGGCTCTGATTGAGCTCTGCACGACCGCACACGATCGCACTGTACAGTGAGCACAGCAGCACAACCATGACAATGTCCAGCAGACACATGAGCTACTTTCAAGATTCATTTGTATCTGTGAATGTGAGATCTGTTCGTATCTGTGAAAGTTTTCCACTTGAGCATTCACAAGGCGGGGACTCACTTTATTTACAGATCCTGGGTTCCTCATTAAGGTTCTAAGAGTTATTTTGTAGGCAAGAGCATACTGTTTGAATTTGCCTTTGCTAATTTAAAAGGGTACATGGCTTTAAACATAGGGATATGACACCTGCAGATGTACAACTTATGAAAATATTTTTGTTTCATCACCTTGTGAATAAGAAGGGATGCATTTCTCCCAATATATTAACTGGTCTTACTTGTTAAAGTATCTTCACAAGCAAGTGGCAGGATTAAGGTTGAGCTTTTTTTAATTCTTTTCCCAGAGTTAACATGTGACAGGAGAAGTACCCTCATTAGTTACTAACACATAAGAACATTCAGGATATTCCTTAATGATTCAACCAATAGATCACCTTCAGAGCAGCAAGAATTCTAGGCGGAAGCCTGAGTCTCTGTGGTGAGGGATACAGCTTGCATTTCTGCTATCAGAACTAAAACAGATGTGAACTGATCACTAGACATGATCAGCCGTGTGTGACCATCTCCCATGGTCCGAATATTAAACTTTAATTAATGCCCCTAAAATCACATTAGAGTCTTTGACGATCATGGTATGATTCTGACTCATTCTGAAGCTGCAGTTATCTCAGTCCTGGAATATTTTCTACATGTGACTATTAACCACTCCCCAGATTTTCACTTTTAAGTGAATGTTTTTGTATTTCAGTGCAAGTCTTTGTCTCTTTCTGGAAAAACTGATCAAGCTGGATTTTGTGCATTGGGCTAGAGGTACAGCTCAGTAGTGGAGTGCTCATCCAGCACAGAGGAGGCCCTGGGTTCAACTGTTAGCACTGCAAAGTAATAAATAAAACGCCAAATAGGGAAGGGATATATTTTAAAAGAATAAGAAAAGTAAATTTGCTGTGTGGTTTCAAAACACCAAGATCCTTCTTTTTATCTCATGTCTATCATTTTGACATATTAGCTATTTCTCCAAGATGCATACCGCCCACCCATGTGAGCTCTATGCCAATCAATTCTTAAAAACTGACTATAATGGGTCTAGCGTGCTTCATGTGCTGTCACACTGAGCCTGCAGATCTCTTCCCTCAAAGATATTACCAATATCTTGGTAATATCTTGCATACAATACACACTTTCTCAACATTCCTCTAGGCTTCCAACCCAGTAACCCCCGGGAGAAATGTTAATCTGATACGATTTGCTCTTGGCAAAGCCCTGCTAGCTACTACTGGTGGCTGCTTCCTTTGCCAAGTGCTCCAAAAACCATTGTTTTAGTAATCCCTTCTAGCATATTTCCTGGAATCAGGGTCAGACTTACCATTTTTGTAGATTTTTATCTACCTCCTTTTCAAAAAGTTAAAAAAAATGTATCTACTTGCATCTTTCCTGTAGCTCTTTGCTATTCCAATGGCCCCCAAGGTGACAGTGCTGGTTCAACAATCTCGCTTCATGTTCGTTCAGTCTTCTCGGACTTTGGTACTGGATGTTACTAGGTTTCATTAGAGCCTCTTATCACGGCTTCATCTCCTCCAGGCCAGCAATTCTTCCTTCAGTTTTTCCTACCCTTTCCAGTAAGAAAAGTCATTTCCTGGACAGAAAAACATGCAGGCCAAACAGAAGCCCAGCAGTTTGGTTTCTCTCACACACCCCCCTTTGGTTTTACAGTTCCAAACATAATTTCTGAAAGCCTTTTTTGTTGCCCTTAGCATTTTTCACCATCCTCTGCTCACTCTCTCCTCTGTTTCTTCTGCAGCCCAGAGTCACCCTCCGATACGGTTGGTGGTTGTATGGCCGGACCTTTGCTGAGTCCAGGTCCTAGGTCAGGAGAGCACATAGGAAGTGGTGCATAGAGAAACCTCATCTAGAAAGTATTACCTGCAGTCACCACGTCCGGGAGAAAGAAGAGCTCGATAATGGAACGCCGTTAAGGTCAGAGGTAAAGAAGAGCAGAACTACTTTTCCAACCAGAAGAATGATGCAAAGCACTGTCCTGTGGGTGTGAAGTCCGATCCATAGCAAGGAAGACGTACAGAACAGGAGCTGGGAAGGTCAGGTGGTTCAGAACAGACATCCTTTTCTCCCAGAGCTCGAATGCCGTACATGGACACGTGATGGGTGTTCCACACACCAGCAAATCCACTGCCCCTGGCTCGTCCTATCACACTGGGGAATCCTTTAAATAAGTAGGTTCAGGACAGATACAGACTTTTACGCACATCTTCAACAGAGGAGCTACCTCGATGGCCATTAGCCTCTTCCTCCTTGGAACAGGGCTCAGAATATCGTCTTCCCTTATCCCAAATTATGTTTCCCTGTTGGAGCCTGAGGCCATGGGATCTGTATTTAGCACTTCCTTCTACTTAGGGAATCTTCCTTCCATGGTGCACATAGCCTATAGATAAGAACACATTTTCCTCCCTGGTAAGTAGAAATTCCAAGGCCTATTTACTTTTAAAACTCCTGCTTCTTTTCCTTCCAGAGCAAATTCTCACTTCTCTGAGTCAGGTTCTGTCTCACCTGAAAATGCAGCAATGTCTGACTCATGTGTTCATGAACACGGTAAAAACAGAAACTATACTGACTTTTTCCTAATGGTGCTGAACAGCACCATTTAAATATTTTGCACATTACACCAAGGTGAGTCTTCATAGGAATGCAAAGCTGATACAGAGTGGTACTGGTTGATAAAATCATCCAGGCACGGGTTAACCTGTGCTCAGTAGAACTCTAGTGGTAACATTAAGTTAAATCTTAACTCAGCATCAGTCAAACAAACAGAGTAAGAACAAGAAAAGTCAAACCAAAGCCAGTAAGTCTCCTGGCAGAAACAGCAGGTCTGGCATCAGGGAACCATAGGCTTCAGGCAGTCTAAGCTCAAACACAGCACTTCTGATGAAAGCAGATGCTCAGTTTGGCTCGTATCTGTCTGCTTTTCCCCTTTTCCCACCAGCTATCCACCCACCCCAACTCTCCCCACGCCCCTCTAAAAGATAGTGTTTGTTAAGGTGTCTTCCAACTAATTTAAAGGCAGAATAAAAGCACGAAGGTTTTGATACACTATCCTCAAGGCCTCACACAGCAAGCGCCTCGACCAGCCAGATGCAAGGACACCTGCCTTTGACCTGCCTTCTACAGCAAGCACCTCGTCTCAAAGGACTGCCCACCTAAGCTTTGAAAGCCGAATGTCCCCTTGGGCAAAAACCTGACTGCCTACTGCAGTGTCCCCGTACCTCTCCTCTCTGCAGTGCCACCAGGGAGCGCCGGGACCCACAAGAGAAATATAATCATCGTGCTGCTGACACAGGCTCACAGGGAAAGTAGCCCTGGGGACATGTCTGCTTATCCAAATAAAAAGTTTTATACAATCAGCGAATGGAAAGATGTGCTTTGTTTTCTGACAAGCTCAAAAGATGAGATCTTTCCCACTGAGTTTTGTCTATCATCTTTAAAAAGCAAAATAAGACCGGAAACTTCCTTTGAGTGCCAACCCTGCCCAGGTCTTTCCTCATTTCTCTGCTCCCAAACTCTCAGTCTCCTTCGCTAATTAATCCTGGAATGCACCAGGCCGAGAATTTTCGGAGCTTTCGCCCTTCCCTTTACCCAAGTCTCTCCCTTCGTGACACAGCTGCTTTCATCATTTTAATTCCATTTCTGTGCAGACTCCTGATCAATTCCTCTCTCGTTTTTGTTTTGGGAGACAGAGTTGCAGTAAGTTTCCCAGCCTGAGCTCAGACTTGCAGTCCTCCTGGCTCAGTCCCCACTGTGCCACCATAACAGTTCAGACTCCTAACATTTTACCTTTCAGGCCTGATCTCTCTCTAGAACTCCAGGCTCGTAATACAAATCTGGTCAGGAACTCCACCGAGATATACATGTATCTCAAACCATGCACATGTTAAAAAGAGGTCTGCATTCTCAGAGATCTACTGTCAACCCTCTTCGAAGGCAAAGGAATCAACCGAACTAATACATCTTTGCTTCTTTCCCAATCTTCCCATCTCAGTAAATGGCTCCAACCTACCCACACCCTGTTGCCTAGAGGCAGATTTGACTGCTCCTCTCCCTCCCTCTCTCCACCATATCCACCCTTGGTACATTTGCTAGACCCTATCTGCAGAATGTATCTTGAGTCCTTATCTCCTCTGTCATCACCAAAAACCGACTCCCACCTGCTCCCAGTGCTGTTACAACCAATCACCTCCTGGTCCCTCCAGACCTTGTTCCCAGTCAGTCCTCCACAGAGAGATGAAGTGATCTTCTAAACTCCAAACTGATCATGCAAACCTCAGTGAAAACCTTTTAAATGTTTCCATTTGCCTGACAGAGAAAATCCAAGCTCCTTATCCAGGTCTAGGACCAGTGCTGTGCTGTCCAAAAGAAATACAATGTAAGGTAATTTAAAATTTTCTAGTAGTCAACTAAAAATGAGAAAAAAAAAGGTGAAGTTAATTTTAATATCTTATTTAACCTACTATTTCAAAAATATCATTTCAATACATACTAACATAAAAATTATTAACAAAATATCTTATATTCTCTTTATGTATCTTCAAAAGTCTCCTCCCCCAATATAAGTAGTTCAGAACCCTCTGAGAATACCTATCTCCTTGCTTTGTACTTGTGTATCAAAGCATTTGTCTCAGGGTTCCCTAACCTGGGAGCCCCTAAGGACAGGGGCCACATCTACTTCATTCTCCACTGGGTATCTGGTACCCAGCCCAATGCCTGACACAAAACCAGCTTAATAAAGATGCCTCGTAGAATGAACAGAAAAGATAGTGACATTCAGTACAAGAACAAACAGGCAGAGGCTGGGCCAGCACCCTGAAAACAGGCAGGTTCTGCTTTGTGAATTAATACAATGGTGCACTGACATTTTAGGATCCTGTGTGGTTGTTGCACCCGTAAGATCTGAGTGCTGGCCAAAACGTATTGCGGTAGTGCAGGCCCAGATAAAGGGATTCCTGCCAGACTCCATCAGTATGTGGGAAACTTTCTCCCAGGGAAGATACAGGCACTGAACATGGATCTCAGGTTACACAGGAGGATTAAGAGACTCCCAGCTTCTGCTTTCCAGGAGGAAGGAAGGAAACCAATCAGTCTGAGTCCCTCCTCCATGCCAGCTTCTGTGCTAGGCGCCTTCACACATGCTTGTACAGTAATATCTTGGTTCATCAATGTTTCTTTTGGAAACAATTCAGTTCACAAACAAAAGTGATCGGCAAAATTTTGCTTCTGTTTGCAAACTCCACATTGGGTGACAAACGTGATCATGGCCATCTTCCCTACATAAACACAAGCACAACTGTCTTCCCCTAAATTGTAAAACACATTAACTTCATAAACCAAGGCACCCCTGTATCTGCTTTTCTAAGCCACCTTCTGAGGTTGTGGAGATTCAGAAACATAAAATAACTTACCCAAGGTCACAAAGCTATGCTGGTTCAGTTCAGCATGAGATCACTAGCAACTTTCTTTGATAGCCGTGGCTATATCAACATCCCAGCAATGGCCCCTGACCTGCAGGATCAGGCAGCCCAGCAGAGTCGAGCAGCTGAGGCATAAGCTGCTGGTGACCGGGTGGGAACTAAGAGCAAGCACTCTCCTCCTAAGGCTCCTGCCCACTTCGACTCCCAAAGTGAAGCAGGCACAGGCATGAAGGCCAGAACATGGCACACAGTGGAGCCTTCATACTCAGTGATCAGCTAATTTTCACAGCACTTCTGGGGGTGGGTATTTTCACTCCAACTTTATAGTTTAGAATCTGTCCAGGTCACACACCTAAAATAAGTGGCAAAAAAGGGCTCTGAACTGGGACCTCTGGATGACTTGTCTCATGGGTTTGGGTTTATTTTTTTTCCTCCTCTCCTTTTCACAAGAATCGTTCTACTTTTGGTGCTGTATGTTCAGGCTGCATCAAGGCCAGGGTAACCATGGAGTGTTTCTCAGATCTCTGTAACTTATAAATAACAGCATGAGTCTTCAAACAAGACCACTGGGGCTTGTTTGTGAAGAGAGACCTGGACACTTTGCCTCCAATCCTATAGCTAATCTCTTGGGAACAGACCGGGTAGTGACCATCACAAAGAGCACAGTGATGTTGACCTGAGGGTATTTTAGCCCTGTGACTCAGGCCAGTCTGGCCATACAGTCCAACCCCCTGGGGACAATCTTCTTCCAATCAACAACAGCAACTAAGACTTCTCCACCTTGTATATTCTGGCCAGACTGGGCTTCCAAATCCACATGTGACAAGAACATGGGTAACCACACGGCACTTTCTGTTCATGATATTCTTTAACATATACTGGGGGTGTGAACACATTAGAAGACTTAAAATCTGACCTTTCCCAAAGAGTGTGTGGGAGGCCTGAAAAAGCATGAGTTAAAGGAGGTCTCTTGGGGGAGGGGAGGATATGCTCTGCAGCTCCACTCAACAAGGACAGCATTGTATAATTTGCTGATCGCTTTCCTCGCTGTGGTTTGCAATCAGTTTTTTTTTTTCTTTTAATCCCTTGGTTTCCCTCAGAAGAACAGCTGAGAATGCACAGATCTCAGCTTTTGGTTCAAATCATCTTTGTCAGTAGAAGCTTTAGGGCCACCACCGGGCAGCTGGTAGACCTGCAAGCATTTCTTTCTTTCTCTCTGCACTCCTGCATTCACAGGGGTTCCGCTCACCTCTGACCCAGCTGCTCCTGGCCTTCGGTACACCAGAGGCCATCAGAGCCAGGACATGCACCCTTTCTCAGAACTCACTAACTCATCCACCACAGCTGCACCCAAACATTTCAAAATGTTAGGAAAACTCAACTTCCAATTTAAAAAATTAAAATCCAACTCATGGACTGCTCTGTTCCACAGACATTCTTGAACTCAGAGCTATTAAAAAGCCCTTGACACCCTGCTAACTCAGTAAATACACTTTCTGTTAAATCTATTAATCTACTAGACAGATTTTTTTTAAAGTCTAAGTAATTTCCCCCTGTGCATCAAAAGCTTCAATATGCAGACAGCAGACATGACCCCATCTAAATAAACTACAGATGTTTGCATGTGGACCTTCATATTGCAGACTCTTCTGATTAACTGTGAGTGAAAGTCTGGTTTATTTGCATGTCTAGGGCTACATCTTGCTTTGTTAAGGAGAAAGCAGTAGTTATAAAATTTGGTAGTTCTGAAGAGAAACAACTGGGACAGTTTTTCACGTAAGGGCATTGATACAGGCTAGAGTCTGGTCTTTAAACCAGTGTTTTAGAGGACGATCTGCATAGACCCTGTGCCTTACACTTTGGCTTAAAGTTTAAAGATCTGACACTACAGGTTACTTGCTGCCTGGGAAAGTGCACTGGATTTTCACTAGGAATAATTCTGCAGACTTTCTGGCCACTGTTAGTTACAACACTTGTGACGAGTTGGTCAGCTCTCCTCATGCAAATTAATGAAACAGCACATTGTCCCGCCACATGCTCCCAGAGCACAAGAGGCAGAAGAAATCAGGCTCTTGCAGCTGTTCCTAGGAATGCATGCCTCCACATACCCACAGGCAGGAAAAGGGCCTGAAGAGCCTCCAAGTGTGGATCTCTTGGCTATCCCAGCAACACAGACATCCCGGCAACACAGACATCCCAGCAACACAGACATCCCGGCAACATAGACATCCCAACAGGAACCGGCCTTCTCCAGCCCAAGGAAGATTCCAGATCCAAATACAGGTTCATCCTTGACAATAAATGCATCAAAAAGACAGCAGCCAAATGCTAATGTTAAGAGGAAATCCTGTCTGCAGGCCTCTCAAGAATCCTGGCTCTGCTTTCAGAACAAAGGCTCCTTCTGTGACATCAAGCAGCAGGTTTAAGAGCTCCCTGGCTTCTGGCTTTGGCCAACTTTCAAAACCACAAGAACATCCAAGGGCAGCCAAGACAATAAGAAAGCCAAGAGATACAGTCTCTGAAAGAGAAAACCAATGCCCCCTTCCAGGCCTGCCTTCTGCCTGGCTCTTGACAACAAGGCTCCATTTTCCCCAGAGGGGTGTCAGAGTGGTAGTCTGAGGACCTGGACTCAGACAGGAGACTGACCACTTCCAGGAGGGAAGAGCTCAAGGGTGCCCATAGCTGGCACCAACATTCTAGGGAGGCTGTCTGAGAAGCACAGTACTTTCTGGGTTCTCATCCTCGTGCAGTCATCCACCAGGGTATGATCTTGGGCACTTCAACAGCACTGAACCTATTTTCCTAACTGTAGATGAGATGACGATGATGGTGGTGGTGGCGGTGATGGTGACTCTGATGATGAAATTTGCCATGTCTCTTACACAGGTTTGCGATGTTCAAACAAGATAATTTATGACCACATTCTGTAAGATATTTTAAAACTATAAAATGCAAGTGGTATTAATTTGGCGGGATATGACACATGTGGATATGATACTTAATAGTGAAAATGTTTACGTCAAATGGGAGACTTCCCCTGTTTTGCCTTGGGCCTCCCACAGTGCGGATGTTCAATTACAATAAAGGTGACTTTTTAATGATTAAAAGTTAAACATATTTGTTGGGAAAATAGCAAACTTGCAATAAGTTCAAGTATAGGAGATTTCCCTCATCTCCCAACAGATGCCCGGACCAGGTAGTAGTGAACCCTATCTATATAGGCTGTATTTTTTTCCTAAACTTACATATCTATGATAGAATTAAATTTATAAATCAGACACCATGAAAGATTACCATAATGGTTGATACACTGCATCAAGTTGGGAAGCTTAGAAGCCTAACTCAGCAGGGGGCCGGGGTTCGTCCTTTGTAAACATCTGAGCTTGGGGAAGAGGAGGGCATGGAGATGGTGTGGAGATGGTGTGGATGGCCGGCTTCCAACATAAGGGAGGAAAAGAGGCTTACTTTCCCCTCCCTTTTGCTCTTGTTGCTTTTGCTGTCTTTTGCTGCCTTCTGCAACCTTGAACTGTGGCCCTCATGCCAAACCACACCGCCTTGGAGCCAGCTGATTACAGACTGAAATCTCCACAAACTGTGAACTAAATAAACCTTTTCTTCCTTAATTTTGGGTGTCAGGTATTTTGTCTCAGCAAGGAGAGAAAAGTAACCAAGACAATTACCCATGACTAATCATAAAATGGAACCAATATAACAATATACTATAGATCTTGGCAACCCCAGCATAGTTTTCTCTTTCTTTATTGAGTGCAAAACTTTCACCTTTTCACTTAAAAACACTAATGTGGCTTCTCTTTGACATATCCAAATTGCCAGTATCATTATTCTTTCACTTAGGGGCCATTATTAAATAAAGTAAGGGTTATTTCAATGTAAGCACAACCACTCTGCGACAGACAAGATGGCTGCCAAGTGACTTAACAGGTGGGTAGCATATACAGCGTGGGTATGCTGCTGGATAAAGGAGTGATTTGCATCCTAAGTGGGATGGAACAGAGTGTAGCTCCATTTCTTTATGCTACTCAGAATAGTATACAATTTAAAATTTCTGAATTCTTATTTAATTCTGGAATTTTGCATTTAATTTTTGGACAGTGGTTGGTGACAGTTAACCTAAACCTTAGCAACTGAATAAGGGGAGACTCATAAGGTAAGGAGTTTCTTCTCTGAAAGGTTCCTTTCTGAATGTAGGTGGCTACACATGAAGAGAAGGTCTGGGCTGTCCAAGATGGCCCCACTGTCATCCTAACAGTACCAAATGTGGTGAGATGAAGGTTTTCAGGCTAGAAAGCTGTCAAGTCAATTGAAATTAAGCCCTGAATTCACTATTAAAACAAAACGGTGTCCCATGATCTGGAGCTTAGTCGGTTTCTTAAGCTGCAAAAAACACTTATAGATGTTCTATTTTTCATTACATTTTGGTTATGGAACCTTAGGTAAAACCTTCCTCTCCAGAGCAGTGGATTCTTATGCATGCTGTTTGCTTTGTTTATATCATGGCTTGTTCCAAAAAGGAGATGAGGTAGCTCATAATCTTACTAGGAGTATTTTTTAACAATAAGATATGAAGTACTTTAAACTCCTTAAAATCAGGAAGGCCCCCAAGAGATTTTTTTTAAAAAACACGTCAAGAAAATAAATATACTATTAATAAGACTAAGAGAGTAGGGCTTTATAATCCTTTGACACACAACCCCTAGCCTTCTCACTCAGCATAATTTTTGAAGAATATGCATTTGTTACTTCCCATGTTCATCTTAAATGGTAAAATATTTTAAGTTGAGAAAAAAAAAGATCTGAATTTGGACTAATGTACCTCTGAATCATAAGCAAACCCTAACTCAAAGGTGCTTGTCAAGGCTTCCATAGCCTGGACTTCAAACTCAGGACTTGCACGGTACCTCTCCTCCGATAAGATCTTTTACAGATATCTGACCTCTGTCCAAGTCACTTTTCAAGTTAAAAGCTTTGAACTCCTGGCAGGCTGGCAGCTTGACGCTGGGTGTTTATGAAGAACTTCCTCAAGATTGAAGGGTGACTCCATTACCACCTCTTCCCCAGCTGCGCTCTCTGCTGAGCTTCTCCTTTATGAGAAGTTGGTACCTAGCCAGACCTTGTAGCTTTGAGGAGTGAATCTGCAAACTGTCTGTGTCTGGTACATGGTAGATACCTAGCTCAATGAAGAGTTCAGGTTAATAAATCAAAGGCGGTCTGTGGTAAGCCAGGGAACAGTTAACTCTGAGTCAACTTCATCAGCCTGGCATTTGTAATCATTTTTGGCAGGCTGGATGCTGCCCTTGCTGCTCACCTTTCACATCTTTGCCCAGTAAATGCCAATGATACGATATTAGCAAGACTGTACACAGATATGTCCTCCATATTTACCATTTCTATCAGCAGGCTACCTACTGCCTCTCTGAGCTCTGAGTTGGGACGCTGCCCATCTAGACTTTGTGGTGTGGGTCCAGGGCCTTTTGACCCCTAAGGTACCTTGGGGGACCTTATGATCTGGTGTCGGTAACATTTAAGAGCTCTTTAATGCTATCTACAGAGAATCTGACTTCCACTTGCTTTCTTCTTGCACTAATACAATTATGAAACTAAAACTAATGTGGGACACTTGACTGCCCAGCCCTCTACTGACATCTATACTATTCTGCACTGTTCTCCCGTCAGCTTGCTACACCCCAGTCACGGGCCACACCAGCTTCCCTGTGGAGGTTTTCATTCATCCTGAATTTGTTCCCATCTCTAATTCTTTGCATTTGATTTCTCAGTGCCTAGAACAGCCTGCAAGGTTCCTGGCTGCCTTCTTTCACTATGCAGGTTTGGTTTGAATTATTATCTCCTCAGAGACCTGTTCACTTTACCAAAAACAAAAACCCCATGCCCAATAAATCTCTAGCAGATCTATCTATTGCTCCAGCAGACCAATCTATTTCTTCTATGGCATTTAGTATAATTGGCTGTTGGTTTATTTATTTACTTATATTTATTATTTAGACCTCTCACTGGAATATAAGTTCTGAAAGACAGTGCTTCAGATGCACCATTGTACCCTGTTAGTTCACACATTTCCTCTACCTCATATAAGGGCAAAAGCAGAGTCCTGCAGTAATTTGGCTGCTAGGATGTCCTGAAAGCAGGATCAGCCCATCACTTTAGATACTAAGAAGGGGTAGGCCGAACTTTCTTGGTCAAACCTTGGGCCTACAAAATCAATATATTCTAATTAAGCCAGGTACTCAATGTATATTAAACAAAAAAGTGAGCTGGGATCCAAGCGGCCTTCTGTACTAAAAGGCTGGACAAAAAGAGATAACAACAAACCACCTCATTCTTCACAGCCAGCATCATGAGCTGCTGATCTTCTTAAACAGGGAAAGGAGCTTAGAGTTTTCAGACCACCTTTAACAGGCAGAACCAGTAACGGCCATGCCCTTACAACCCAAGAGAAGCAGGATGTGCAACTGTAAGGCTTATTTACCCAGATCTCAAGTACTGACACGGAGAAATCAAGCATATTCTAAAGCTGACTTACAATGCATCTGCACAAAATTTTACTTCAGTATATTGACAACCAAATGTAAGAAGATACAGGTCCTGATTTACAGACACCCTCATCATTGCAAAATGCAGTGGATATAGTTTAGAACCTGTTGCTATAATTTTTCTTTGAAGCATGCTTTCTTTTAAGAGACTTAATGATATTGGAAGTTGGATTTTAAAATGCTTCCAAATATCAGATGATACCTAAGAATGGTTAGTTTTGGGGGGTATTGTGTTTTACATAGTAATTACATAATTTTTAAGAGTCCTTATATCATCTTTAAAAGACACATACAAAAATATTTATAGATAAATTTATCTCTAGCTGAGATCTGCTTCAAAATAATACCAGAGGAAAAGTGAGGGGCAACACAGACAAAGCAGGACTGGCCATGCACTGACGTGGCTGAAGTGGGGTGATGGCCCCACGGAAGATAACTCACCTATTTGCTCAACATTATCTAATGTTTGACATTGTTCCTGACGAAAAGACTTTTAAAAGTCCTTTTAAAACAAATCATCTTCACTCACGAAATTAAGAGAACTCACCTGAAGGTGAAGGTTTCACCTTTCCAGTCTTGCAGGGAAAGGTTTTCCTGGATGACTTCCTGGGTCAGTGGCGACCTCTGCCGTGGGGATTTGGAGTGGGGGAGGGTGCCCAGGTGACTGACGTTATCACAGGACCTTATTGAAGGAGGGCCTTTTTTCTTCCGTGGAAGGGTGCCATGTATAGACACGTCTTGATAGGCATCTGTGCGATGCTCAGCGAGAGGGGACTTGCTGCTCAGAAGGTCCATGGACGAGGCCAGAGGGAACTGGTGATTCACCGACATGTTTCTGGGAAAGCTTGCAAATTTTCCTGCAGCCATGATTCTCAGCTGTAAGGCAAAAAGGAAAGAGTGAAGAATAAAGGTAAAAGATGCAAGAACTGACTTCCTACCTACAAAAGGAAGTGGAAATATGCCACATAACAAAAGAAATTATTCATAAAGCATCAAAAGTAGTCAGGCAACATTTAATAGTGTCATTAGTGGAGTCTAATAAAAATGGGATGTTTAGTCACCTCCCTTCTTTAAGGTCTTGTGGAGAACTTTGCCTGCACTGGCAACAAAATCAAAAGGGCAAACATATCTCAGAGTTGTGAGAGGGATATGAGCCATTTTACTATTACAGACAACTGAAGGAGAGAGAAAAGGACAATTTAACCCCCCAAAAAATCATCAGGAAGGAAAGGCTTCAGTAATAAATGTTAAGAGAAAATGCTACACACTGTTAGATAATTGGTGCACATACTTCCACCGCACTGTAAGTGATAAGCACAGGCAGAGATTATTGGAATTCTTGAGCTGCTAGAACGTCTTCAGTGCCAGACCCCAGTTGGGCTGCCCAGAGTGAGGAGGCAGAATTTTTCAGGCAAAGACCTGATGCTTGTAAGTAAATCAGTGTACTCTAATTAATGGAGACAGCCCGGCGTTAGGGGTCAGGAGTGGGCTATTCCTTGTACATCAGCATGCTCAGCTGCAGAAGAGAAGCCCCCCTCTGGGGAGGTTCCAATGATGTGGAACGGTGAGTGAGTCCACATCACTGTCCCCTGGAGGGGTCAGGAGCCTGCCTGCCACCAGTAGGCTTAAGCAATAGCCCCCATTTCCTGAAGAATGAGAATAAAAGGGGAAGGGGGAGATGGAAGGCAGAGGGAAACGGGGCAGAGGGAGCATGAGGGGGAGCGGCACACGAGGTTGCAGGAGTGGTGCCCATAATCGTCACCAGGGTGACCACTGATACAACATTCACCTCGAGCACAGTCAGTGTCCCTCATTCCCCTAAACAAAGTATGATTTTGAGCTAAGCCTAAAGCCAACAGACAGAGGAAAAACATCCACAGAGGCCCCAGTAAAAATTAGGGCTCTCCTCTAGAGACAAGGAGGTGCCCTATACTAGTCACAGTACTAGAGTGGCCTGCACAAGCCAGCAGGACAGCTCAGCCCTGCCCTCCGCCTTCCGAAAGCCGTCCTCCCCCAAGACCACCAGGAACAGCCCTTGCTGCGCAGCCCTGTAGGCCTGCTCCTCTCTGCCCATCCTTCCCACTGCTCTGTGCAGGGAAGAGCTTTGGTGAAGATTACCACTTTCTGGCCCCAATGCAGTCAATTTAACCAAAATAGGAAATTGAGGCATGGCTTTAAGGCTACCTCCACAGCTGACAAAGGTGGCACTAAGACAAACACAGAGAAGCCTGCAAAAGAAATATAATATATATACAACACACACACACACACACACACACACACACACAGAATTGGATTATGGCGGCACACGCTTGTAATCCCAGCACTCTGGGAGGCTTTAGAGGAGGCTTGCAAGTTCAAGCCATGCCTGCACAACTTGGCAACTTAGTGAAATCCTGTCCCAGAATAAAAGATAAAAAAGGACTGGGGATCTAGCCCAGTGAAAAGGCCCTGGAGGTTCAGTTCTCAGTACCAAGAAACAAAAAATAAAATAAAAAATATAAAAAACTGCTTTGGCGTGCAATAAAGAAAAACTGGGGAGGGGGAGTAATTCTACCCTGTTCTTTGCCATTCTGACACCTGCTGCTCCATGCCCATCAGGGGCCACTGTAGGAAAGGCTGGCTCACATTGGTGCAGAACAATATGACTGTGAGTTCTGCAGAGGGGCCCTCTTGGTTCTGCCCAGTACCTGGCAACTATCAGCACTTACTCAATGTTAATCATTGTTATTTAAAAAAGAAGCCAAATTCTCTACCCTTCCAGCAGACATACCAGTGACATAAGCCAATTAGGATTCCCCAACCTATCTGCACACACCCCAGCCCCACAGCTGTAAAGTCTCTCCTTTTCTAGCTATCAGCATCTTCCTGCTTAATAGATAGGCCTGTATCATTTCAAAGAACCTTGGCGGGACATTAGTAGCACCCTACAAAAACTCTCATATGCAAAGGTCCCATTGCTGACCAAGTCTATCTCCAAGATGACATGAAGGGCAAAAATTACCTATGTTCTTGGTAGCCTTTATTTTCTCTATACCTGCAAGATCAACCTAGATTTCAAGATTGAGTGAAATGCCCCTAAATGTCTTTCTGCAAGTTACCCACCCCATAATTTACTTTCTGGTAACAAAGGACGTTAATACCTCCCTTTCCTTTTTCTCAACAAACATCTAAGTGCCTGTTCCACATAAGACACTTAGAGAAACAAAGCTGCCTTAGTGCAAGCTGCAACCCCTGACTATGAACTTCAATAAGAGAAGAGTGGAACTCAAACTCATGAAGAGTGACCCTTGTACTGCAAGGAACAATATTTGATTTTGGCAACTGAACCCCAGGAGGATCTCAGAAAGGGCAACCATGGACATGAAGCGTGTCAAAAGGTTGACATTTGCAGGTGAAAGCCTTCTTGAGAGAATGCTATTAGTGCAGATGCATAAAAGCATGGAAGTGTCCCCAGAGGCGTAGCACACTGCAAGCCACATAGTATGTAGCTTGAGCGGAGAAGCTGAGGATTTTCTGGGAGATGTACAGCTTAGGACCAGACCATGAAGTCCTGACAGCTCTGCCAAAGCACCTGAACTTGACTATAAATGCTAGGGAAGACCTAGAAGGGATGGACAAAATGCAGTCAGTCCCAAGGTAGACAAGTAGCATTTCTGGAAGGGGAAAAATCAGTCATGGGGGAGGTCACAGTGGCTGATGCCAATAATTCATGGAGGAATGATGAAGAACTCTGCTTGGGCAGTGGTCAGAGGAAGAGAAATAAAGGTCAGGAGTGAAGAGACCTTGGGAGCTCAAGGCCTCAGCTGGAAAGGAGAACAGCTTGATGCTAGAACATGTCTAGCAGTTTCCGAAGAGGACCCCTGCAGGGGAAGGGTAAGAAGCTGTGGTGAGATACCAGGGAACAGGCCAGCAAGGAGCCTGTATACTGCTATGGGCAGTTAGGAGCAAGGGCAGATGTAGACTTTTAGTAGTCATCAACATACAGGGAATATTTAAACCAGGAAGTAGATTTGGGCATTTTTTATTATCAGATGTGAACATGTGAAAGTATCTTTTAAAATGTCAGGAACTGTGCAGTATCCATGAACTATATCCTTCCTCTCTCACCATGGCTCTTTCAAGCCTACCAGGAGCAAAGCAAGAAAAGAGTTGTGAAAGCATGTAACGGCAATTTTCATCCTGGCTATACATAAGAATCGTGGGAAGTGTTTAAAAGCCTGGTGCCAAACCCACAACCTAGAGCAATGAAATCAGAATCTCTAGGGGTAGAACACTGGCATCTGTCTTACTAAAACTTCCCAGTACTGTCCAGTGAGAGCCACGGGTCAGTTAATCTCTCCAATACAGGATGACTTATAGTCAGAATTGTTTTCCTGGGTAACGGAATCAAATGACAAAGTTGGATCATGCAATCCACAGGAGCATTCATTCGATATCTACAGAGGACCTCTTGTGTGGCTGGCACTGTGCTAGGTGTCAGGGACAGTGTCAAACAAAACAAAAGTGGTCCCTATCCTTAAAAGGTTAATGCCCTATGGAGGAAGCAGACATTAAGTAGTGAATAAATGCTGGTAGTTCCCAGTTTATTTTTCCAGATAGGGGAAATAAATGTTCATTCATTTGAAATCCATCTTCTGAGGGTTTACAGTGTACCAGGGCTGAGGATACAATAAATGAGCTAAGACCTGGCTTTCGTGGCCCCAACATTTATGATGAGGGAGTCCAACCCACACAAGCCATAAAGTAAGCCAGGTAATATCCAAGTTACAAGCATGGCAAAGAATATAAAACAGGATGGAATGATAGAAGATACTTGTTGGGGTGAATTAGGGGGGCCTGAAAAGGCCTTTCTGAACAGGTAATAATATATGAGACCTGAATAAAACAAAAAGAACCAGTCATAGAAAGGACCTCCAGGCAGAAGTCAACAAAGTCAGAGGCCTTGGAGTAGGAGCAAGAGGCTGCAGTAGCACGGCGGAGGCTCCCACATTTACTCTACCTGGAGATGTCTCTATTTTGATGTCCCCAGTCCTTATATATTCCTTATATACTATCTGATCTTTAAAATTCAAAAACGATCTGACTCAGATCCCAGACATTTACCACTACAAACCTCTACTCCGCTTCTGCCTTACTAGCTGTATGTATGGCCTGAGATAAGTTACTCAAACTCTCTGACAGTTTCTCATTTGTAAAATGAGTTAACAGTCCCAATTTCATGGAACTGTTGCGAAAATTCAAAATGATTGTGTGCTTATGATACTCCTGACATACACCAAACACTCAATAAATGATAAGTCTCCTCTAAGGAAGGCAGGGCCATGTCGGTCCTACTTCTCCACTGCATTCACAAATGAAGTTCACAAATGAAGTCACTGCCACTTGGAAGGATGAGGAAGGAAATGTTTAAAACTAGCACAGTTATAAAAACACCAACGCAAGTAGACATAGATATACAAACAGGTGCAGACACACACACACACACACACACACACACACACACACACACACAGTGAGCCATGAGCAGCAGGCTCTGAAAGAAACACCTGGGTGAAATTTTGACTACCTGCCTTGATCTCTCTGCTGGGCAGGTAAACAGACAGTGTCTAAACATACATAGGTCGAAGACTCTACATCCTGATATGAAAGTGTGAGACCTGGGTGAACATTAAGAACAACAGTGAGCCTAACAAACTTTAATACAGTACTGGTCAGTGGCTGTGCTTTGACACACTTGTGAACAGGGCCCATGCCACTTGCTTTACAAAGATGCCTCAAAGAAACTGATGATCCTGCAAGTTGAGGCAGAGATAAGTGACTTGCTTGTTTGAATTTTTCTCCTACCTTTGAAATGGGATATTTTTCAAATTAAACTCAGATGGTTATCTGATGGGGCCTTAAGGTTTTTCTATCATATTTTAAACTCTGGAAATATCATGACCTCAGCTCCAATTATTATGATGGAGAAATTACAATTTAGATCTCTAGTTTAAAAAAAAAATCTCTGCAGAGTCAGAGAAAGGTGATAGAATACCCCACCAATAAAATTGGCTTACCCACTTAGAATGAAGCTTTACTTGGGTTTAGGAACTAAAAGTATCCCTTTATATTTGAAGTACACATTTATTAAGTGTAGCCAAGTGATTAATGTTAATTAAGATAATTCTTCCGTGGATTGTCTTTCAAGCAACATAGCGCAGGATTTACACGATAAGGTTCTTAAGATTAGCATTCATTTGACAAGCAGTTCTTTCAGTAAGAATAGAGGTTGAGCTCTTGGTTAGTCACCACGAGCAAATGTCAGGCTTCCGAGCAGCAGTCGAGCGAAAGTTGGTATCTGGCAGTGGGGAAACCGGTGGCCTAGCAGTGTTTACCTGACACCGCTGCACTGGCTCTGCCCCCTGTCCCCAAGCCTCTTGGCCTGTAGGCTTCCCAGCGACTGACTGGGCAGCCCCTCCCCACTTGGCCCTGCTCCTGCAGTCCTGCCCGCAGCTCCAAAGGCTCCCTCCTCCTCCAGGATCTTGTCTCATTCCCTGGCAACACAGAGAGAGCTATCGGCCCTCAAACTGACCTTCCCTGCGCCAGTGCGCTTTCGGTGGAGAGGTCTAAGTAGCCTTGGGAGATCAGAGTCAAGGTTGAGACGAATCTCCAAACGCATGGCTTTATTCTATCTCAGCTAATGGCGTTAAGCAAAGGCAGACAAGGAGGTTGAGCAAGTGGTTTTTCCCCACTGCACCTTGCTTTAAATGAGCTAACACTAAAACCAGAGGTCCCCACCAGCTCCCAACCCCCACCACGACCCTCTGCGGCTTCGGAGCCCTCTGACCAAACGATTCCTACGAGGCAGCAGCCTACGTGGGTAAAGATGGGCTGTGATTCTCCTCCCTCTCTACCCTACTGTCCCTCCCCGCCCATGCGCCCCCCGCCCCGACGCAGAGGGAGCGACACAACCAACTATTCATTCTTTCAACAAAGGAGCGAGAGGGAGGGGATGTTGTCAACAGTTACAGAGTAGGCGCCTTCGCTTTCTTTGCAAACTTCCCAAGAGATTAGTGGAGAAACTGCCTCCTCCGAGCCTTGGGCTTCCAGAGAGCAACTACCTGCCGCATCTCCCTCACCCCGGCGGGCCGCGGGACACGAAGGAAGATGCGGTTCCCGGGCGAAGGGGGCGAGATGCGCGCGGAAAATCGCTGAGCGTCCAGGCGCCCCGCGCGCTCTGGTGGCCGGGACAGCAGAAAAATCCCGTCCCCATTTCGGCCACCCCCGACCCTAGGGCCGCTTGGAAACAGCCACGAGCGCCAGCGCCACTCTCCCCAGAGCCTGACTTTCTCCAACAAACTTTCCAGCGCGCTCTCACTGGGCCAGCCCAGGGTCCGGAGGGCAGCAGAGACTCGCACGGCACGCACTCACCTCCGGCGCGGCTCTCGGCTCACAGGCACCGCGCACTGCCCGCCCCGCAGCTGCTGGCGGAGCCGGGGCTGCTCATGGCCCGCGGCTCGCGGGTGCGCACAGAGGCGGCTCCGAGTCCCAGCGGCAGCGGACGCAGCTCTGAGCCCGCGGCGCGCACTCCGGCCTCTAACTGGTGATTTGCGGCTTGGCGGCCCCACCCCGGCAAGCCGATTCGCCGGCCTCTCGGCACCCCCCACCCCCCGCGATATTTACATTCTGTGACCTCTCTTGGCACTTTTCTGCCCGGATTTTAGAATGTGGCTCTCCGATCTGCAGAGTAGCCGGTCCACGAGTGTAGGTCGGCTACCTCCTTACCACACCGTCTCACCCCAACAGACCTGCCTAGCTGTCTGCAAACACCTGGATGGCTTTCAGTTTAAAAGGCTTTGATGAGGCAAAGACCTAGGTAACCACAAGGAGCAAGTCACTGGAACAGGCAAATCAGTCACACTCATGTGGACATCTTGAAAGCCAAGTGAGGTGGAGGCACCATGTCAATGCTAGATGTTTTAGTGCGGTGGAAAATCGGAGCCCACTGTAGAACTTACACTAATAGACGTCAAGACCTATTATAAGGCCACAGAAATAGTACAAGGACAGACAAAATGACCAAAGAGATTGGAGTCCAGAAACAGATTGACACTACATGTTCACTTGATTCCTATCAAAGGTGCATTGGATGTAATACAGTGTGTCCTTCCAATAAATGATGCTGGACCCACCAATACCCACACAGGAGGAGAAAACAATCTCGATGCCTACTTCACACCACACCTGACCCCAAGTCAATTCCCAGTGGATTTTAGATGTAAATGTAGAAGGTAAAGCAGTAACACTATCCAAAGAAAATGTCTTTGTGACCTTAGGGAGTATTAACTACAAAGGAAAAAAAAAAAAAACTGTCATTAGCCTGGCATCGGGCGCATACCTGTAATCCCAGCACTCGGGAGGCTGAGGCAGGAGGATCTTTGAGAGTTCAAGACCAGCCTGGGCTACAAAGTGAGCTCAAGGCCAGCCTGAACTGCATAGCAAGACCCTGTCTCAAAAAAACAAAAAAATAAATTAATTAATTAAATTAAATTTAAAATTTAAAAAATGGTCATTAGACAACATTGAAATTATCCCATCATTCTTACCACTGTCCAAAGCAGTTCTAGAAGTCTTCTTTTGTGAGTAACTTTCAAGGTATCATCAAAAATACAGTGAATGCAGTGTTTGGGTGGCCTCCAAGGGAGAGGCAAACTCATAAAAACATTATAGTGTGTCCTTACTCACCTTACCCACCCGCTCTGGCACTGTGCAATTTCTGGGTCTTCCCTAAAGTCAAAATGACTGTGAAAGTTAAACATTTTGAATCAGTTCAGGACATCAAGACAATCATGAGGGTCCAACTACTAAGACAGGAATGAGGACTTCCAGAACTACTTCAGAAGGTCAAAAGAATAGTGAGGTAAAGGTTGGTATGTTTGAAGCAAGGGAGAGAATTCTGAGGGGGACTGAAGGCACTATGTTTTGTTGTTATTGTTGTTTTTTGGTATTGGGAATCGAGCTGAAGACCTTGTACTTGCCAGGCAGGCGCTGTGCCACTGAGCTACATCCCTGGCAGGTACTTTGTCTTTTAATGTAATGCATTTTTTAAAATTTAAATATCCACTATATGTTTCAGTCACACCTCACATATTTTCTCTCTACTTAAAACTGGAAAAGATCTTCATTATCAACTCTTGATAACCAGACCCTACCCTGGCATTGAAAATTCCATTGTCGAGGTATATCACACATGTCACTTAAACCTTAAAAACAGCAATTCTTGCTTTGAAGGCTTCGTTCTCTACCATTCCTAGTGCACACTGAACCCAAATACCACACCAAGCACAGGATACCAAGTAACCCAAAAGTGAGGAGAGCAGTGGTCAGTTTATTTCAGTGGTGTTGAACGTGTGGCATGGGTGCCACAGTGGGCTGTTTGCATCATTCAAAGTTCTGAAAGATTCACCACCACTGGTTATTTCATCAGACCAAGATCCTGAAGGGCTGGCAATTTGTCATCTTCATCACTGTGTCCCCAACCTCATATAGTGTCTACAAAACAAGCATTTGGTGAATAGAATCCTAGTTTGACTTTGTTTTCCTATGCATCCTTTTGCTGATTAGCCTCTAAACACCTGTAACATCTCCTTTAAGTCTCCTGTATCACTATACAAAGCCTCAGTAAATAATTACTCAATTAAAAATACGTTTACTTGTTTTTCTGCTACTCTGAAGTATCACTGAGAACAGTGGAATAACTTGCTTTGGTATTTTTCAATTTCCAAAGTTCTTTGAGCACCTACTATATGCCAAGTTCATTCATTGGTTCATTTGTTCCTTGCTTCCTTCTTTCCTTCCTTCCTTCCTTCCTTCCTTCCTTCCTTCCTTCTTTTGTGTGGTCCAGGGAGCTGAACCCAAACCCTTCTCATTGACATCCCCAGCCAGGTTTTCACTGAGTTCCTAAATCACCCAGATTGGAGTCAAACTTTCTATCCTTCTGCCTTAGACTTTCAGAATACCAGGATTGCAGGCCTGTGCCACCACACCTAGTGTGGTTTGGATCTGGAATGCACTCACCAAAACCTCAGGCACTCAGAGGCAGGCCTTGTGGAAGGTGATTGTATCATGAGGGTGATGTACTCCCCGGGAGGTGGGGTCAGAAGAGGTGAGTCATTGGTGGTGGGACCTGGAAGGATGCATCTCCCTCCCCTGCTGGTCCCTTTGCTCACTGCTTCCTGGCTTCCACGACAGAACCAGCTTTTCCTCCACCGTGCCCCTCCGTCATATCATCTATGCTTAAGGCTCTGAAAAATGGGCTGAAACTTCTGATACTGTGAGCCAGAATAAACCTCTTCTTTAAGTTGCAGGTGTCACTTGTTGTGTCTCAGTGACAGGTAAACCATGAAGACACCCAGACAGGCCAAGTTTACACTATGTGTAGCATCATGAGAAAGTAGTTGCAAAGAGCGTTGAGAGGACAACTCACACCGAAAATGACCTTAGGCAAGTCCTTCCCTTTTCTCAGTCCCTTCATTTCCTCAAGAGTAAGTGAACATTTAACTACCTCATAGGGTCCCTGTGAAGAGTCAAGGAAATAATGATTGTGAGAATATTTAGCACATAATAGATTTAATTAAATATCACTAGAATACATGATACATTCTATTGTTCATCTTCACAACATCCCTGTGGGATAGGAGGCGTCTCTTCTGTTTATGTGGGAGGAAACAGATTTAGAATAAATAACTTCAACCATAAATTATTTAATAAACATTCATTGTATACTTGCTATGTGCCAAAATGCACAGGCTGTGAGAAGCAGAGACAGAATTTGAATCAGATATCTTAACTTGAAGTTTGTGGGTCTTTACACTGTACCACCACCACATTCACATTTGTAGCTCCTATACCAAACAAATACTAGGTCCTCAATCCATGAATAGTTCAATAAAATGATTACTAAAACATAATTTTGATTAGGTAATGTTCACATGGTTCACAAATTAACCCCGCACACTCACAATGCTGTCCCTTGGTTCCAGGACTCTGTGCGGATACGAAAATCTGCAGATGCTCAAGTCCCCTGTAACTCGTGCATTTCTTGATTACTTATAACACTTAATACAATGTAAATGCCATGTACATACTCATTAAACCATATTATTTGGGGAATAAGGATGAGAAGGAAGTCTGTACTATATAGTATAGATACTGCTTTAAAGAATATTTTTAATCTGCAGTTGTTGGCGTCCGTAGATGCAAAACCTGCAGATACAGAGGGAAGATGTGTGTAGAAGTTGTCTTCTTACTTCTGTCTCTCATCTGCCCAGTGCAGGTAAGCGCTGCTATAAAAATTGTACATGCCTACTGAGTTTCTCTGAGTGTACGTGTACATGCATGTCTGTTCTGCTACTCTACCTTACACAGAAAATAAAATACTATACTCATCATTCTACATTTTATTTTTTTATCACTTGGTGGTATATCTAGACTTTCCCATTACCACATAGGGGTTCTCTTCATTCTCTTTTTCATGGGTATTTCTTATAATTTACTAGACATTTAGCTTGTTTCCAAATCTTACCTATTACAAGCAATACTGCAATGAATAAGTATGAAAGAATATCCATAAGGTAATTTTCAGAGGTAAAACTGCCGAGTCAAAGAATATATGCTTTTGTAATTTTGATAAATAATGCCAGTTGTCTTCCATAGGGATTGTATAAATTTATACATCACAGCAATGTAAGAAAACTCCTAGCTCCCAATAGCCTCACCAGAAGATATTATTTGAATTTTTGTCAACTTGAGAAGCAAATATAAATTTTAATTTTATATATAAAATTATATAAATATATAAATATATTTGTATATATAAATTCAATTTATTTTGCATTTATTTTATGAGGCGACTTATCAGGTTAAATAGCCCTTTATTTTCTTTCTTTTTGTACTTGAATTTCCATTTTTCTATCCATTTGTAGGTCTTTATCTGATCAATTTTCTAGGTCTTGTTCCATATTAAGAAGCTTAGTTTTTTGTGGTGTGGGCTGCAAATACTTTTTCAGTGATACCAGTAATGAAAAAGAAGTGATGTAGGTAAAGCATTGCTATTTTAGAGAGCTCATTCTGTGCCCAGGTGGAGTGAGTCAGGGAAATAAGCCAAGGTGACTGAAAGCCATGGTATTAGCCTTATTCTCACATGACAAAGGCTTTCACTAGGCTGGTGTCAGTGGGACTGGAATTAAAGGCCCAAAATCATTATAAAAACATAATGACAGTTACAATAACATAGCTACAATTTGTGTAGGAGTAATTATGCTCCAAATGCTATGCTAAGTGCCTCACAAGCTGTAAGCCATGAATTGCCATATTTCATAAGTGAAAAAAATCAGTTTTGCCAATTAAACAACTTGCTCGCACTCCCACAAGAGGTAAGGGGCAGGACCAGAGATAACCTCAGGTCTGTTTGACCCCAGCTGCCTGGCAGACTCAAGAGGAATGATCAAAGGTCTTCAGTCTAAGTGCCTGACTAATGCCTGGCTGGCTGACAGATGCAGAAGCCAGAGAACAACTGCCTCTGGCTGGAGAGGGACACTCCCAGTTTTAAGAACACTGGGCATTTTTTTCCTAAGTTCATTCTTATATATGATCACTTTTCTCACAATGTTCCATTGAGTCAAGGGATAGTATTATCCCTATTTTACTGATGAGAAGACACAGAATAAATAAACAATACCAATTAAGATCTCTTCTCTAAGAAGCTTTTCCTGACACCCAATATAGGTCAGATTCCACGGTTATATGTACCTACACCACCCTTTTCTTCCTGGAATTTGTCACTGTTGGTAATTACACATTTACTTCTGTTAATTGTTATTTAATAGTTGTTGCATGATAAATGCTAAAATCTTTGTTCTCAGTAAGGGTCCTGGCACAGAATTAACATTCAGTACTAAAAAAAAATAATAATAACACTCAGTACTTACTAATTAAATGAAAGAACTCCAGACCTCTAGACCTGCCAGCCTTTTATCTTTGTACTATATCATAAAGTTCCCTGGAGGCTAAATAAATATAACGACATGGATGTTGGCTGTACCATAAATAATTTTAGGACTCAAATTTCCTCAAATCTACAGCCAGCCTTCACTTTTTTTTTTTAAATATCAGCCGAGTAAAGTGTGAGGGAGGCACATTTTACACAGTGGTCTGAACGCTCAATCATCACACTGATGAACCAGAAAAGAGTTGGCTCTTCAGTTTCTGAGTGGAAAAACCCTAGGCTGCATCAACCAAAGAGACATACAAAAGGACAGCAAAAAATGGCCTCAGGGCTGTACAAGAGGCTTGGTGAGGGACACCCAACCTGGAGTTGATCCTTTCATTCTTCGAAAGAATTTGTTGAGTCCCCTCCCATAACATCGTGAGCAGGCAGGCAGCTGGGGGAGGCACAGGACAAAATGTACCTTAAGGAAGAATAGTCACTAAAGTTCTGGCTTTTCCAAGGCCTATCAGTAACAAGGAAGACACAGGAGATACTTAAGCTCCCTCTGATGAAAGCCAAACAAAAATGAGAACTTCAACAACTGCAGAGAGACTGAGAATTCCCTGGACTTAACATATAATAAACCAGCGACGCAAGGCACTGGCAGCATTGATATAAATCACAGCGTCAAATTTTGCAGTACTTTCAGAAGTAGTTTACCTTGTAGGTTCCTGACCCCTGAAGGCTGGACATAGGCTTGGTGTCCTGGGAATCCCCCGGTCTCCTTGGCAGGGAGGTCAACTGTACTTCCTTTTAAATGGCCTGCATGATAGCTGTCTACTTACTGTCATACTGGCTACAGAATTCACTGTGTGTGGGCTATGGCTTAATGGCCCTCAGTAAATACTTGGAACGAATAATAGTGACACAGCCAGAGAAGTACTTTATAATTCAGGCCCATTCTCTGTACAAGGTCCACAACAACTTGACTGTCCCTATTGGAAGCAGCCACTTCAGGATTTATCTTTACCACAAACTCTGTTCCCCAATTACTTTCTTGATCTCAGTACCAGCTTTTGATTAATTGCTTCTTAAGTAATTCAAAAACTGGAAGCAAAGTACACCTAAATGTCTTTGGGTAAGTATGGAATTCTAGGTGATTTTAATTTTCTCATTTATACAGCTCTCCTCTTTAAGATTTTTTCATACAGGAAGCATATATTATCTTTTTATGTAAGAGTTAAAATGTTACTTAAACAACAACAAAAAAAACAAATTATTGAGCACAAGCCATAGGGAAAGCATTGCTAACTCTGGGAACTATGAAGGTAAAAACAGCACCAGGACCTTCCAATCCAGAAAAAGCAGAGATCCGTAGTGAGTAGGGGCCCTGCTGCCAAGGTCCCTGTGCTATCGGGACACAGAGAAGGGAGGGATTAATGCACCGAGGGACAGACCAGTAATGCTGATGAAAATAAGGGAGAGGAGGAGATCTGTTGAAAGAAACAAAACCAAAAAAATCACAGAGAGAGAGAGACAGACAGACAGACAGACAGACAGAGAAGAGTGTACTACGGAAATGCAGAGAGGAAAGAAATGTATGTAAACCAAGTGGCAATGGCCGCCTGACTCCCACCCTGACCTGTGGCAGAAAAGGGTTCAGTTTAGGTGCTGCAGCCTGCCCCAGCGGGGGCATGGGGTGGATGGTGGGGAGGTGAGCTGCACAGTTCTGGTGCAAAAGGAAGGCGGGTGTTGGAGGAAGCACGGCTTGACACAATCTGAGCCCAAAACTGGCCGTCCAGGTGTGGACAAACTTGCATATACGAAGGTAATTTTTAAAGATATTTACGGCAGCATCGTTTGCAGTTATCTGCAGGTGGATGATTAAATTACAGCGCGTCCCTGCTGTGGTACACGCCGCGCAACTCATAAAAGAGTGAGGTAATTCTAGGGGCCAGGCGTGCTGGTGCACATCTGTAATTCCAGCACTCTACAAGGCTGAGGCGGTAGGATCACAAGCTTGAGCCTGGCCTTTGCCACTTGACAACTTGGCAAGGCCCTGTATCCCAAAAACTTAAAACACAGAGTTCAGTCCACAACAGGACAAAGAAAAGAGAAAAGAAAATGAATGAGGTGATTCTAACTGATCCAGAAAGATGACTGTGAAATATTAAGTTGGGAGAAAACCTTTTTTAAAAAATAAAATAGAGAGTTCAATCCACTACGTAATAAAGAAAAACAAAAGAAAATAAGGTGATTCTAACTAACCACCTAAGATGGCTGTGAAATATAAAGTGGCAAAAAATGTCACCTTTTCATACAAGGTGCAGTGGTTCTCTCTTATAGTCCCTCATCCTCAGGAGGCTGAGGCAGGAGGATGGTTCCAGACGAAGCACTGTAGGTGAGCCTGGGAAGCATAGCAAAAACCCTGTTTCATTTTCTAAAAAGTTGCCATTTTAGGTGAAAGTAAAAACTCTGTGTTTATGTGCATTTGTACGCAATATGTATAAAACACCTGGAAAATTTTTCTGCTATTAGATCGTCTGAGAAGTGAAACTGATGGGTGAGCAGAAGGGGGTTTCCTATTTCCTTCATGCTGTCTCAGCTGCTTGAATTTTTCCAGTGGACATGAATTGCATTATGCATTTTTATTAGCACATGTTAATATTACATACTGGTGGGGCTTGTGTGGGGGCACTGGTACACGCAGTTAGCATATCTTAATCAACTTCAATCCACCCTCTCCCTTTCCTCCCCTACCAATTATTTTTATAATTAAGAATATTTTACATAATGCTTCCTATGTACCAGATCCTGTTCTAGAGCCTCGTGTATGTTTACATTTGATTCTGACGACATCCTGTGCGGGGCACCTTTCCTATTCCCTCCTCCCGATGAGGACAAAGTACCTGCCCAGGTGTGCAGCAACGCGCACTGCCGCTGAGCTTTGAACTTGGCCCATGTGGCTCAGACTTTGTGCTTTCTAACATGAAGTTACACTGCCTCAAAAAGTTAAATAAACCAACAGTACTGCTTTGAGAACTGGACACACCTACATCTGAATCCTGGTTTTTGCTAATTATCTAGGCAACTCTTAACAAGCATCTTCTAGGTCAGTTTTTTACCTATAAAATGAGGCAAATCATCACATATTTTAGGATATCAATGTGAGAACTACACAAAAAGAAGTTAAATGCCAGGGAGTTTGTGAGCACTTGATAAATATTGCTTATTTCCTCTATTGAAATGAAATTACTAGTCCTTTAACATGTATTAGTTTTATTTTTTTATTTTATTTTTTTTT
>PVLD010007865.1:0-88157 GCA_004027595.1 Dinomys branickii | reverse complement strand
GCATCCGAAATTAAACAACTCCAACAGGCCATGAAAGAGCTTAAAGCAGAAATAACCCACATACCCGCAATGATTTCTCAGATAAAAAACGAGCTGAAAACAATGATGGAAGAAATGTTCCATTCACACAGACAAGAAATAGACAAAAGTCTAGAAGAAAATAGGAAACAAATGGAAACCTTACAAGAGCAATTCAGGACTGAATTACCAAACTACAGTACAAAGAAATAGTGATTAAAAATGGCATGGTTACTGGAACAAAAACAGAAATGCAGATCAACAGAATAGAATAGAGGATACAGAAACATCCACAGACACATTCAGCTATTTAATTTTTTTAAATTTTCTTTTTTTTTTTTTTTTGGCGGTACTGGGGATCGAACTCAGGACCCTGCGCTTGCTAGGCAGGCGCTTATTCCACTGAGCTATATCCCCAGCCCCTCAGCTATTTAATTTTTGACAAAGGGGCCCAAAGCACATGTTGGAAGAAGAATAGCCTAGTGGTATTGGGAAAATTTGTGTTTGCAGAATAATGAAGCTGGATCCTTCTCTTTCATCATATACTAAATCAAGATAAAAATGAATTAAAGATCTAAACATGAAAACAGAAACATTAAATCTGGGAGATACAACAGGTAAAACATTTGAAGACATGGGCATAGGGAAGGATTTTCTGAAAAGAACTTCAGTCACAAGAAATAGTAGCAACAATCAATAAACGAGATTATATTTGCTGGGCGTGGTGGTGCACAATAGTAATCACAGCACTTAGGAGGCTGAGGCAGGATTGCTGTGAGTTCAAGGCCAGTCTGGGATAAATAGTGAACTCAAGACCAGCCTAAACTACATAGTGAGGCTCTTTCTCAAAAAGAGAGCACGTGCATGAGAGAGTGAGAGATTATATCTGACAGAAAAGCTTCTGTATGGCAAAAGAATCAATCAGTAGAGTGAAGAGACAACCTATAGAATGGGAAAAAATCTTTGCCACCTACTCCTTAGACAAAGGACTAATACCTGGAACATACAAAAGAACTCAAAAGAAAGAAAAAAAAGTAAGAAAGTAAGAAAGAAAAGGAATTAGACCACCTAAAATGTAAGATCCGGTCCAGAAACGGGCAAGAGAAATGAACAGACACTTCACAGAGGAAGAAAGACAAATAGTCAAAAAATATATGAAAAAATGGTCAACATCTTTGATCATTAAAGAAATGCAAATTAAAACAATGCTTATATTCCATCTGACTCTGGAAAGAATGGCAATCATTGGGAAATCAAACAACAACAAATGTTGGTGTGGATGTGGTGAGAAAGGAACCCTCCTGCATTGTTGGTGGGAAAATAAAGTACTACAAACATTATGGAAATCAGTATGGAGATTTCTCCTAGAACTGAAATTAGAAATGCCACAGAACCTAGCTAGCCCCCTGCTAGGTATCCTCCCCAAAAAGCTTAAATCGTCATACTACAGTTATACCAGGTAATTATATTACAATTCATGGTAGCTATATCCTCAAACCAGCCTGTGTACCTGTCAACAGATGACTGAATTTTAAAAATGTGGTATCTATATATAATGGAATTCTATTTGGCAATAAAGCGACATATTTGAGATATTTGTAGGAAAATGCATGCACTTGGAAAATACAATGCTGAGTTAAATAAATCAGACATACAAGCTTAAATATCATGTGGTATTTCTCTGTGGGTGAGGCAAAGTACAAACAAAGAAAATGATAAAGGATGGATAGAAGGGGAAAGGGACTGGATCTCTTGCAATAGGGAAGTGGTCCAGGGGAACAAGGGTGAGGTGTGAGGAGAAGGGGCAGGAGAAATAAGAAAAATAAAGATGTGCCATGTAGGGGAACATAATAATCCCAATTAATATAAACACCATGCTACAACATGAGCTAACAGAGATCATATCACGACTATGAAAAAGGGGGTGGTGGAACTGGAGGAGGGGAAGGAGGAGGCAGAAGAAGAGAATTTAAAACAAAGAAACAAGCTGTGGTACATACATGTAATGACTCCCCAAGATGATCATAAAATGCATGACTTTGGAACATGGTACTAATAAAATTTTTAAAAATTACTTTTAAATTTTAAAAAAATGCTTCAAAACTTTATATTAAATGCTTAAAATTTTTATATTAAAAAGATACTGCTAGTTGTTGACAATCAACTTAGATAATCAAAAGTAGAGAAATTTGTAATCAGCAAATATTTTAAAATGTATTTCTTATTATGAAATAACAACCCTCTTTCCCTGAAAATAAGTCCTACCTGGAAAGTAATCAGTCTTGAAAACTAGAGATCAAGACTAACAGTCCCAGACTGGGTGAGCAGCAGAGAAAGATCCTCTTGGAGGATCACCATCCAGACACTGGAATATAGCAACATGAGAAAGACAAGAAGGAGAGAAGTGTGTCCTCTGGTCCCAGGAAGGATTTGAAATGAGAATTGAAGCCCTCAGAAAGAGCAAACAAGATCCCTCCCTGATGAAAAGCTTGGGCAGCTGCCATGGTGCAGTTAGAAGAAGAGGAGGAGGAGAAAGAGGGAGTCATCACTCCATACACATCCTCAGCCTGCTCCCTCATTCCTACATTTGCAGTTTCAGCTTCGGAAGCCCACGCTTGCAGGAACCTCCTGACTCTGCCAGAGGAGAGCAGAATTCCAAAAGCTGGGCCAAAACTGGAGTGGAGAAAGCACAGCCCAGAAAGGAAGCAGTGGCAGTTGGGAGGTGTTGAACTGAGCTTCACAATGACAAGGCACAACAGCCACAAAAGCAGAATGCCCATTCTGCTGTGACCGGTTCTACTCAGTGCCCTGTGGCAAGGCAAAGACAAAGCAAGCAGTACACAGCCCACCACACCCAGCTCTACACCTGCCCCAAGGCTGTGGCCTGCCACCTCTCTCTTATGAGAGCAACTACCAGCAGAAAGCAGCAGAGAGCAGTGGCAGCAACCCTAGGGCCATGACAATACCCAGGGATCAAGCCAATGAACAAATGGGAACTGGAGCACAACAGGAAGAGTGAGGTGCAATGGAGGTGGGCCAGATGTCCCCACGCCCTTCTCACTCCAACACCAAGCAGGAAACATGAGCTGAGGTACCAGGCTCCATCTCCCACCCTGAAATCCCTCTGTGAGTACCTTGAGACTTGGCACCCCTCATGCCCAGCATGTGTTCCTGACAGCAATGGGCTGAGTCCACAGGCTTCAGGACCTACTCTAAACTACTAATATGAGCACCAAGAGGGACTTCATACCTCTTGCATATATGAACCTTATATGAAACCATAGCAACAAATTATACAAAAAGCAACAGTCCTGGAGATCAAGAGATGACAACATACTCTACACAGAAGACCTGAGAAACTCCTTCAGTTGTCTCCTAGAACTAATAACTAAACTTGGTACACACTCTGGACTACCTCAGTGAGCACAGGTGGGGGGAGACCTCACGCCACTTGTGCCCAGCATTGTTAAGTGTGACCAATGACCAGTTGTGTAAGAGGCAGGGAGTGGCAGCACTGGAGAATGAGAGGTGGGAGGAGGTGAAGATGTGGAAATAGGGTGCAGACCTGGTACTCTAGCTGGGTGGCGATAGCCTCCAAAGAGTTATAGCCGGCCTTCAGGGAGACACTGGTGTCCTATGAGGGGACTCCAGTGGCCTTGACAGGAAGCTCATCAGTCTGCGGGTGGAGGGGGGACCCCTGCAGGCTACATGAAAATCCTGAGGACCTGGACTGGGACCCTGGGTGTACCACGATGGGGTGGAGCCTGGTGGTGTGTGAGGGTGACACTCAGACTTGACTGGGCCCCACCCCACCCCTGCGCACCACATTGGGGCAGAGCGCAGTGGTGTGCTGGGGTGACTCCACGGACTCAGCAAGACACCCTATGGCCTCGAGGGCTTGTCAGTGAGGTGCTGATCATAGTGTGCCTGGGCCCCTGTCTATGTATCATCATTGAGGTTGGGTGCTTTTCCACCTAGTGCCATAGTAATTCGTGTGCACCCATAATTATTGCAGCATAATTTCAAGCAGCCATGTGTCTTCCCAATGCGAGAGCCTGAGGGAATGAATAGAACCAAAAAGTAAAGTTATTATCAGAGGGAAGACGACTGATTGGGTGGGAGAACAACGGAGATGAGGGAGGAGAAAATTGATAAAGTGTATGTGCCTTTATTTGTATAACTGAGTAACCAATGAGAAGAAAGCATTATGTAATATAGCAACCATTGTTAATTCCCTGCTATCTTCTCTATAATTTTGTATTTCCCGTATTGTTTTAGTGTTATTTTGGTATATGTCTGTTTGGTTGTTGATATGTTTCCACTCTTTTATCTTAAAAACAAAAAGACTACCAGTCCCAATCATCCAGTCCTTGCCTTACCTGCCTTACAGAGCAGCCACTGAGCAACAGAACAGTAGTGGCAGTGCAGGCAGGGTAGGCGGGTTGGAGCTGGCATTTCTCTATCTCCAGTTTGCAAGACTGGTTATTTTCCAGCTAGGCCTTATTTTCAGAGAAGCATGGAAGGTTTTCTAAAGTTTGATATTCAAGCCTGTGTCTTTTAAAAGTAACATTCAGGCTCCAACATCTTCAAAACTAGCTAACTCAACAAGGCATCGTGCTGTGGTTTGGATCGAAAGCCATGTGCCTGGGGGACTTGTTTACCAAGACTCTGGGAAGGTGACTGGATCATGGGGACTCTAATTTCATAAAGCCAGAATGATTTGATCGCTTTATTGGGTGGTGATGGAAACTTAAATGTAGAGCCTAAGTGAAAGGATTGAGTCATGGAGGTATAACCTTGAGGTCTATATTTGTTCCTGGTCCCCCTTTCCACCTGGTTCTTCATGTTTCCTCTCTCTCCCTCTCCTTCCCAGCTACCGTGGGGTAAGCAGATTTGCACTGCCATGGCTTTCAGATGCAGGCCCTGAAATATCAGAGGCCAGTGATCATAAATTGGAACCATGAGCCAAATTAAGTATTTCCAATTAAATTGATCTTCTCCAGTATTCTTTCCCAGCAGCAGAAAGCTAACACATACCTTAAGAAAGGAAGACTTTGTACCTAGATTTAATTCTTCTCTTACTTCATCAGAGAATATTAATGCAGATGTTTTAAGTGGTTTACACTTCAAAGAAGTGCTATAAACACAAACCCACACCAGAGGAATTTTTAGAGCAATCACACCATCCCAAAATAAATATTTTGTTAATTAGGTTGTGCCTTGGGTGAGGTCACATTTGAATTAAATCAAGGGTCAGTAGGATAGAAGCCTCACGACCTGCTGAACTGCTAAATACTTTTGAATATATATACAGCTTAGGTAGACAGAAGATAAGGGAAGTTTTTTGTGAAAATGAGCTCTACTAATTGAATGTGACTTAAAAAAATAAGATGAATTAGAAGTGGGAAAAAACTTAAGGGAAAAGAAAGATGGTATAGAAGCTGAAAATGTAGTTGAGTCACAAAATCACCTCTTTAAAACCTCATAGAGTGTATCTTTGGGGAAGATTTTTATTTGAAGTAGAATAAATTATGTGATTATTTTGGATATTGTCATGACTTAGACTAATGTGATTATTGTTCAATTGTACAAAAGATGGTGTGGCTCTCAGTAATCAAAACAATTAATTACACCTTAGTCATCAAATAACTAGCATTCCATTTTGACTGAAATAATCAGTCCACTTCAAATTATTCACATTACCTGATTTTACCATTATATTATCATTGTCCACTTTTATTTTGAGTTGCATGGAATTCTGAGTGAGCTCTGTTTGGTTAATTGTTGAACCATGTTTTATGTAGAATAATAATCTGAACTGATTGAAGGTATAGACAGAAAATGGCTTTCTTTTTCGCTAATCATTGTCAAACGTACTTAGGCAGATCATATAGCTTTTTGGTACATTTTGTGTTATTAACCGATTTCTTAATAAGGAACCACATGTCTTGGTTACTTTTCTCTTGTTGCTGAGACAAAATACCCAATGTCCAAAATTAAGGAAGGAAAGGTTTATTTAGCTCACTGTAGAAGTTTCAGTCCCTACTTGGGTGGCTCCAACGCAGAGCGGCACATGGCAGAGGGCAACAATTCACGGTGGGGAAGAGCAGAGCAACAAGAGCAAAAAGGGAGGAGCAGCAGAGAGCGGCTCTTTCCCTGCTTTACACTGTGTGCAAACTACCCACCCCAGGATAGGTGCAGCACTCACACCCATGATCCCAGCATTGGACTATGGTTCAATCAAAAATTCTAGAAGCTCACTCATGACTACATGAGGTTTTGGGGGCACATGCAGACACATGCAGACACAAACCATGACACCATTTAAATATGTACTATTTTAGGTATAAATCCTAGTTTGATTAAAATTTGTTTTCCCTTTCTCCAGGTCAGGTCAACTCTGGACTAAAGAATCTGCTGGTAGAAAAACACAGAATCTACTCCTTAATACCTGCCTCCCCCCAGCCCACCCCATCCTACTAGGTTCAGGGAAGCAGATGGATGTGGCCGATTGGAGAAAAAATTGGCAGTCATTTTATTTAAATATGTGTTTTAGCTCTCAGCCTGTTGATGTTCTCTGAGTGCTAGGGCCAGCTTTGTGGGATAAATCAGTGCAATGACCAGAGTGCCCCTTTGGGGTTTAGTGTCCTGCACTAAATCGTCTTGAAATCTTTAATGCATTTTTAATTTGCCTTGTTAAGTGAATGAGGAACAAGGAAGCATGTTCAGGGTGTAGCACACATAATTCACCTCCTTTTCCTCCTTCCGATCCCACACTGCCCATTAACCACTGCTGACGTTTGCGTCTGAGGGGGAATAGGGCCCAGATGCGGGGAGCACAGGGATAGCACACATATCTCACAGAATTCAGAGCTAGTCAGAGCAGACAGCAGCTTCCTTGTGCGGCAGCACCATGGCATTTGGAGGGTGACCCTGCTTGAGCAAGCCTCTTGCTCACCCATATCTTGGAGTCAGTGTATCCTGACCAGCAGCTTGCCCTCTCTTAAAGTTTGTTTGCTGTGGGCCATGGCACAGCTTGATCTAGCAGACTGCTTCCCTGATCCCTGACAGGCTGAGGCAGAGCAGCAGGATGGGCACTTCCACAGCTGTGGGCTAATACGTCCTGGGCACTGTGGATGTACCTGGGCACCAAGTGACACTGCAGGCCCTGGGGGCCTGAGAACATCTGTATTTACCCATAAAGTTCAGAGAGCAAAGTATGACATTTAACAACAGGTGAAAAACACCATCATAATCATGAGACATGCTAAAGAGCCAAGAGTAGTTTTATATTTTCGTATCTTTCATGACACTTTTTCAAACAAGATACTCTATTTTTTCAATTTGCACTGGATCCCACAAATTACACTGCCAGCCTTGAGCCCTGGTGGCAAGGGTTCAAATGCTGAACCTTTCCAACAATGCAGATGAAGGATTGTTCTGTTTTTTTGGAGATCTGCCCGGAAATTAACCTTGAGATCCCTGACCCACCTCAGTCACCCAGTGTCTTTTTTCCTATCTGGGCCAGCAGCCCACCATCTCCTAATGCTTGGCTTTCCTCATCTGCTACACCACTCTCTTTGGTAAGTATCTTCCAGACAATCTAATCTCAACAAATTTCTACAGCAAACAGGCCAGGCAATGGTGCAAACATACGGCAAATGTGCCACAGTGAGCTGTTTTTTTATCACTGAAAGCTTAACAGGTTCACCACCACTGGCCCAGTGCACATGGCAGGGTCCTTCCATGTAAGGGCAGACTGCTACTGCACTCTGCCTTTATGCCATCGTGCCCTTAGCAGCAATTTGCTTCTGTTTAACATTCTATCTTCAAACCCTCAGGGCCACATTTCTAGGATCCAAGAACTTTCTTCTTCCTCTTCTTCTCCTTCTCCTTCTCCTTCTCCTTCTCCTTCTCCTTCTCCTTCTCCTTCTCCTTCTCCTTCTCCTTCTCCTTCTCCTTCTCCTTCTTCTTCTTCCTCTTCTTCTTCTTCTTCCTCTTCTTCTTCTTCTTATTCTTCCTCTTCTTCCTCTTCCTCTTCTTCCTCTTCCTCTTCTTCTTCCTCTTCTTCTTCCTCCTCCTCCTCCTCCTCCTCCTCCTTCTTCTTCTTCTTTTTGTCATTTTGAGACAGGGGCTGTTCAGGCTGGCCTTGAGCTCACTTTCTGGCCCAGGCTGGCCTTCAACTCGGAAGGATCCTCTTGCCTCTGCCTCCCAAGTGCTGGGATTACAGGCATATGCCACCGTGCCCAGTTTTCCAAAAACTTTCTAATTATGCTGGGATCATTTATAGTAGCAGCCCCAAGGCAGAGCAGTAGATCCCACAGTGCAGCATGCAGCCAACCAGATGCCCTCCTACAGATTAGCCCAGTTTTTGTTTCTTTGCGAGTGGCCCTGAAATCACTGTCACTTGACATGGCAGAGGAAGAGACATGGTGTTAAAGTCTCTACTAGGTTAGTAATCTTCTATTTCCCAAAATGCCCTACACCCTAAATTTCCCTTAAAGTTTTCATCTTCTCTTTATAGAGACTAAATTTTGGTAATGCTCATAAAACCTGTTTGGGTCATTTTAGCAAGTCATCTGAGGTCATACCAAGCACTTCCCCTTGAGAATGTGGTGGTAATTAACTGCAGTATAGCGTGAGGTTAAAAGCTGTGGTACTCCAGGAGAAATTTGCTAATGTGAAGGATATTTTAGACTGTCATATTGGAGGTTCAAGCACTATTGGTATTTAATGGGTAGAGGTCAGGGATACTGTTAAACAGTGTACAATGCACGCTATAACCTTTCATGCAAAGAGGAATTAACCAACATGCCAATAGTACTGAGGTTAAGAATATAGCTCAGTGACTTCCGATAGTGAGGGAGGCTGGCCTGCAGCGCCACTTGAGCAGCACAGCATTTCGACAGAACTTTTTTCCTCTGGTGGGGCCGGCACCAGGGCTCTGCGGTACCAGGCCTTCCACCAGCAAGGGAGGCAGGCCTGCAGTGCCACCTGAGCAGCACAGCATTTTGGTGGAACTCTTCGCCTGTGGTAAGGCCTGTGCCTGTGCTCTGCTCCATGCCTTAGAGTTAGGGAGGAGCTTGGACTGAGAGGGCCTGTCCCTGTTGGTGGTTGAGACCTGTGGTGCAGAAACAGCCTCAGGCTGTGGGGTCCTCAGGGTTGGTAGGTGAGGCCTGCTTTCCCCTAACCAACGACCCAAGGAGCTTGCCTAACCACCATCGGCTTCAAGGATGAGGCCCACATGCTTCCCATTCACGGACTGGAGACCCTGGTACTGAAGTCCAGCACTGTTCCAATGCAGATGTGGTCTAAGCCATGCACCCCAGCCATTGTCTGGGGTCCCTGGGACCAGTGGTCCACAGTCTGCTACTGCCTTGGGATTACTTTGATATCCAGGTAAACTAGGGTCCCTAGAGTCCTTTATGAGCTGCCTGGGTAGTTAGTAGCTCAGTACCTGTCATCTGACATTCAAAATGACAAGACATAGGAGCAAAATGCAGTCTCAGAACACAACTACACCCAGAACGAGTACAGGAGACAATGACATAGGAGAACTAGAAAGCACATACTTAAAATTTCTGAAATGATCATATCTGAAGTAAAGAAACAACTCCATCAGGCCATAGAAGAGATTAAATCTGAAATAATCTCTCAGGCAAAAAACAAAATGAAAATAATAATGGAAGAAATGCTTCACACATACAGAGAAGAAACAGATAAAAGACTAGAAGATCAAAGGCAACAAATGGAAATGTTGCATGAGCAATTTAGGAATGAATTAGAATGCATGAAACAGACTCACAGTGATTTCCAGGAAATGAAAACTTCCACTGAAAGCTTGCAAAATAACTTGAATGAAGTTGAAGATAGAATTTCAGATCTTGAAGACAGCATGACAGCTAACAACTATGAAAGGAAGGGTCTCTTAAAGTCATCAAGGAACCAGGAAAAATCAATCCAACAGCTGCAAGATGAAGCAAAGAGAAATAATGTCCAAGTCATAGGAATCAATGAAAGAGCAGGCGGCAACACAAGTGACATAAAAGGAATATTTGCAGAAATAATAGCAGAAAATTTCCCAAGCATGGTAAGAGATACTGATGTGCAGATAAATGAAGCATATAGAACTCCAATGAGCCACAACCCAAATAAAACCACACCCAGACATATAATAGTCAAGGCCCAGATATGCAGCAAAAGAACACAATATTAAAAATTGCTACAGAAAAGAAACAAATCACCTATAAAGGAAAGTGCATAAGAATCACAGCAGACTTCTCAACAAAAACCTTGAAATCAAGAAGAGCTTAGAGCGAGGTACTACAGATTCTGAGACAAAATAGCTTCCAACCCAGACTGATGTATCCTGCAATACTATCCTTCAAATTCAATGGAGAAATAAAGTATTTCCATGACAAAGAACAACTGAAGAACTTCATGAGTGCCAAACTAACATTACAAAAGTACTAAAAGGTATTCTAGACAGAGAAAAAAAGAGACCACAATCTCAAAAACAACAATAGAAAGGAGCCCTTAAGCAGAATAAGCAATTTAACAGCAAAAATAGGAAAGCAACAGCAAGTAAACAGTATGACAAGAATAAGCCAATGTATAACAGTTATAGCCATTAATGTACATGGCCTCAATTCACCAGTCAAAAGAAACAGACTGACAAAGTGGATTAAGAAACAAAATCCTACCATCTGCTGTATACATGAAACACACTTTACTCAAAAGGAAATCCACAAACTGAAAGTCAAAGGATGGAAAACAATTCTCCATGCAACAGGTTCCCAGAAAAAAGTAGGGGTAGCCATAATGTTTGCAGACAATGTAAACTTCAAACCAAAAACAATCAAAAGAGACAAAGAAGGCCACTCTATGCTAGTTAGGGGAAAGCTGCAAGAGGAAGAGATAATAATCCTAAACATGTATGCACCAAATACTGGAGCACCAAATTATATAAGGAAAATCTTAACCGACATAAAAAACCAAATAATCAATAACACTATTGTAATAGGGGACCTAAACACCCCTTTGACGCAAAGAGACAAGTCAAGTGGACTAAAACTCAGCAACAATATAATAGACCTGAAGCAAATGTGTGAACAAAGGGACTTAGTAGATATATACAGAGTGTTCTACCCCACAACAACAGAATACACATTTTTCTCAGCTGCATATGGGACTTTCTCTAAAATAGACCACATTCTAGCCCATAGAGCATACCTACCTAAATGCAAAAGGATTGAAATTATCCCATGCATATTATCTGACCATAGTGCAATGAAATTGGAAATTAATGACAAAGGGAATTCCAAAAACTCCATAAGCACTTGAAAATTAGACAACCTCCTAAATAACCAATGGGTCACAGAAGAAATTAAAAAATACAAACAAATGAAAATGCAAATACAACTTACAGGAATCTGTGGGATGCAATGAAAGCAGTCCTCAGAGGGAAATTTATAGCAATTAACTCACACATAAAGAAAACAGAAAGAGAGCAAATAAATTCCAAATGCTGCACCTCAAACTTTTAGAAAAAGAAGAACAAGTCAAGCCCAAAGCCCAAAGAAGGGAAGAGATTATAAAGCTTAGGGCAGAAATTAATGCAATTGAGATGAAGAAAACTGTATAAAAAATAAGTGAATCAAAGAGTTGGTTCTTTGAAAGAATAAATAAAATTGATAAACCCCTAGGCAACCTTATCAAAAAAAGAAAGGAAAGAACTCAAATTCATGCAATAAGGAATGAAAAAGAGGAAGTCACTACAGATCCAAAAGAAATACAAAAGATCATTAATACCTACTTTGAGAATCTTTACTCCCATAGGATAGAAAATTCAGAAGAAATGGACAGATTCTAACAAATGTATGAATTACCAAAGTTGAACCAGGAAGATACAAAAATCCTGACCAACCCAATCTCAAGTAATAAGATTGAAAATGTGATTAAAAACTTACCACCAAAGAAAAGCCCAGGCACTGATGGATTCACAGCAAAATTTTATAAAACATTCAGCGAAGACTTAATGTCAACACTTCTCCAACTCTGCAATGAAATTGAAAAGAAGGCAATTCTCCCTAGCTCATTTCTGGAGGCAAGGATTATACTGATACCAAAACCAGAGAAGGACCCAACCAAGAAAGACAACTATAGACCAATCTCCCTAATGAACATAGATGTAAAGATACTCAATAAAATACTAGCAAATAGAATGCAGCAAATCATAAGGAAAATTATACACCATGACCAGGTTGGATTTATTCCAGGAATGCAGGGATGGTTCAGTATTTGCAAATCAATTAATGTAATACACCATATCAATAGAACCAAAGACAAAAACCACATGATCATCTCAATAGATGCAGAAAAAGCTTTTGATAAAGTCCAACATGCATTCATGTTAAAAACCCTAGAAAAAATAGGAATAGATGGCGTCTACCTCAATCTGGTCAAAGCCATCTATGACAAACCAACAGCCAACATCATACTAAATGGACACAAACTGAAGGCTTTCACGTTAAAGTCACGAACAAGACAAGGATATCCACTGTCAACACTACTATTCAACATAGTTATGGAAGCACTAGCAAGAGCAACTAGACAAGAGAGAGACATAAAATAAATAAGGATATGAAAGGAAGAAGTAAAACTATCACTATTTGGAGATGACATGATTCTTTACAGGGAAGACCCCAAAAACTCCACAAGAGGACTCCTGGAATTAACTGACAAATTCAGCAGAGTAGCTGGATACAAGGTCAACACCCGAAAATCAACAGCATTCCTATACATAAACAACAAACAGACTGAGAGAGAAATTGAGGATACCATACCCTTTACAATAGCATCCAAGAAATGGAAATATTTAGGAATCTATCTAACAAAAGAGGTAAAAGATCTATTCAATGAAAACTACAGTACTCTGAAAAAAGAGATTGAAGAGGATTTCAATAAATGGAAAAACATTCCCTGCTCATAGTTAGGAAGAACCAACATTGTGAAAATGGCCATGCTACCAAAATTGTTACCTCACAGATCTAGAGAACACATTCAAATTCATCTGGAACCAGAAGAGGGCCAGAATAGCAAAAGCAATTTGGGGTAACAAGGACAAGTCAGGTGGAATCACAATCCCTTACCTGAAATTATACTACAAAGCTACTGCAATAAAATCAACCTGGTACTGGCTGAAAAATAGACCTGAGGATCAATGGAAAAGACTGGAAGATGCAGCCACAACCACAAACATACTCAGTCACCTCATATTCGACAAATGGGCCAATCAAGCTCACTAGAAAAATGATAGCCTGTTTAGTAAATGGTGCTGGAAAAATTGGCTTGCCTCTTATCGAAGACTGAAAATAGATTCAAGTCTATCACCATGCACCAAACTCAACTCAAAATGGATCACAGATCTCAATGTTAAAGCAGAAACTCTAAATCTATTGGAAGAGAAGGTAGGTAAAAACCTTGAAGACATAGGACTAGGCAGAGAGTTCATGAACAAAAATCAAACTGCAAGGGAAACACTTCAAAGAATCAATAACTGGGACCTCATCTTACTGAAATGTTTTTGCAAATCTAAATAAATCACCAGCAGAGTAAAAGGAAAACCTACAAATTGGGAAAAACTCCTAGCTGGCTGTCCTTCGGACAAGGGTCTTTTATCTAGAACATATAAAGAATTAAAAAGCATGAACCTGTCCAAATTCAAAGACCCAATCTAGAAATGGGCGTCTGAAATGAATACACCCTTCTCAGACAAAGATATACAAGTGGCAAATAAATATATGAGAACATATTCTACATCTTTAGTCATTTGAGAACGCAAATAAAAACAACATTGAGATTTCATCTCACCCCAGTAAGATTGGCCGGCATTAAGAAATCATCCAATAACAAATGCTGGCGAGGCTGGAGAAATAGGAACTCTTCTGCACTACTGATGGGAATGCAGACTGGTGAAACCACTGTGGAGATCGGTTTAGAGATTCCTCCGCAAACTAGGTCTAGAGGCCCCATTCGACCCAGCTATTCACCTTCTGGGTATTTTCCCACATCCGAAAACATCATATCACCATAATATATGTGCACCCATGTTTATAGCAGCACAATTTATAATAGCTAAATCGTGGAAGCAACACAAATGTCCATCTACAGAGGACTGGATAAAATAACTGTGGCATTTTTACATAATAGAATATTACTCAGCTATAAAGAAAGACAAACTTGAGGCTTTTATAGACAAATGGCCACAATTAGAGACCATACTAAGGGAAATAAATCAGATGTGCATGTGCAAACAGCGTATTGTATCATTAGTGTAAGAACCTGAAAGTGGGAATATAAATTAGGAAGTATCAAAGGAAACTGCTCAAAAGTAAAGAGCAACTGGGATGAGGGGAAGGAGAAAAGGAAGAAAGGGATAGCTATGTATGTATGTATGTATGTATGTATGTATGTATATGCAGGATGGCTGACATGGTTGCACTATTGTCTCATGACACTATTGTAAGGAATAGTCAATGATTAGTTGTTTGATGAATCTTGTATGTCTATATGCATTATCCTGAACAAATGCTTTTAAGTTATCAATTTGTAATACAACAACCATTGTTAATTCCCTGTCATCTTATCTGTAATTCAGTTTTGGTACTGTTCTTGTGCTACTTTGTGTCTGTTTGCTAATGTTTTCGTTCTTTTACTTTAAAAAAAAAAAGAATATAGCTCTATAATCAAGCCTCAGCATGTAGAGTGGGTCTCAAAAGCCGTGCTGCCTAGATTACAATCTTAGCTCGACCTCTTGTGTATCTGTGACCTTTGGCTGGAACTTTAGTTTCTGGACTCCTCAATTTCCTCATATGCAAAAAAAGGGATAGGTATAGATCTTTCTCACAGGTTTTTGTGTGGATTAGTAAATTTGAGGACAAGCTTCAAAAAAGGATCTGGAAAATGGTAAGTGTTCAAAACTATTAAATATTATTGCCTTTAAGTGAATTTTAAAGTGAAAAATCTCATTTGCTTTACTAAATTTTGTGCATGTCTTATATAAATAACATCATAGTATAATTTTCTTTTAGGTGGCTATTAAAAGTAATATTTTTAAACAATGACCCTTGTTTTTCATTATTTGAAGCAGTTTATTTTTTTATTTTATTTTAAAGACAAAAGAATGGAGACATATGACAAAATTATACAGTATATAGTAGGGAATTAGTACTGGATGTTGTATTACATAATGTTATCTTTACATTAGTTAACACAAAAACATTAAAGAGAAGATAGTAGGGAATTTGCACTGAGTGCTGTATAATATAAAGTTATCTTCACTTCTGTTAATACAAAAATGATTGAGGAAATACAGAATTATAGAAAACATAGAAGGGAATTAGCTCTGGATGCTGTCCAACATGTTACCTTCACCTTTGTTACTCAGTTACACAGATGATGGCCCAATTGATCATTCAATTTTTCTCCTCCCTCATCTCTGTTGCCCCACCACTCAATCATTCATCTTCCCTGTGATAATAACTGTACTCCTGGGTTTATCTATACCCCTGTACTCTCGCCTTGGGAAGAGATATAGCTGCCTCAGACTATACTATAACATACATGGGTGTATACAAACTGCCATGGTCGGAGGTGGAAAAGCACATATGCTCACAGCAGACCGCCTGGCTCCACCCCAATGCCATGCTATGGGTGGGGGCGGGTCCAGTCTGTGAGGTGTCCTCAGCGGGGCCCTCAGCGGAGCAGCCGCGGGGCACGTGCCCCCATCGGGGCGCCCTCAGTGACCCATTTGGCTCTGTCCCATTGCCTTGATGCCAGAGGCCCTTTCTTCTCCTCCCACCTCCTTCTGATCTCCAGCATTACCGTTCCCCACCCCTTCCAGCTGGGCACTGGGTGAATTTACGATGCTTGGTATAAGGGCTTGAAATCTCTCTGGCCCATTCTCACTGTGTTAGTTCAGGGTATGAACTGAGACTAAAGATTAGTTCTAGAATAGAGTTGGAGGATTTTTCTCGCGTCTGCTGTATGGAGTATGTTGTTGTTTTTCAGACTCCCAGTCTGCTGCTTTTCATCTAATCCGTCGCAGTTTATAGAAGGCTTTTTAAAAGTTTTCTTCAAAGCTTAAACTAATTCATCAAAAGACCCACCAGTCCTTGAGGACTATTTTGTAGATCAATCAAGTGATTATTTTTAGTTATAATAAATTTTAAAAGGCAAGTAAGTACACTATTCCACTATCATGATGCTCGGGTCTCTCCTCCATTTATACATTCTTTTAATCTCCTAGGATACATGTTCAATAGGAGTTTACTTGTAACAAAATAACTCAAAGATCAACATAAGACACCTCTGCAGAAGCATATCTGATTTTTATAAGACTCATGAACAAGAGTACTTTAGGGTTCATGGATAACTTGTTAAATAACAAAACATCTCTGTAAGAAAAAGAGCTACTGGAAAATCCTGAGCCGTATTTTTACCCACCAGTGCACGGCTATTCTAGAAGAGTGATGCACAGTATCACATAATTTTAAAATCCTCCAAAGTCTAACATCGACTGTCCTATAGGAACAGGATTTAAAAAAAATTAAACTGTGAGGAAGAAAAAAAAATAAGAACACTAACTCAATTCAATTCTGTAAAAAGAGTAACAACTACTTTGTCCAAAGTTTCTGGGTAGGTCTCAGAATAAGAGTTCAAACCATCATATAAAATATAATTCCAAACATATATGCTTTTAGCAGATCAAATACACTGATTTCCAGGAAATGTATCATACGTCTCATCGTGTAAGGCCTTGACATTGGTCACTCTTGAACTGGGCTGCTTTGATTTGTTTGAGTGCACGTGTGCAGTACGCAGTGCTTACAGTCCGCGTGGGGAGCTGGTCCGCGCACAGCACACATCTTACTTCCTGTTTCACCTCCTTCCCCTTTGCTCCATTCCCCTCACATCAGTGAAAGGCCTATTTCTCTATTTCCTTTTATTTTGCTCTTTATAATTTGGGTTTCTTATGTAAGAAAAACTCTGAGGTATTTAAGCTTGCGTGTCTGACTTAATTCACTTAACATTATGGTAAACCTCAAGATTATTCCATAGCGATATGACTACATTAATTGAAGATGCTTTTGCTTGATGAGTTTTGTAAATGAAATGAAGCCTACACGTGTAACAAACCCCACCGCGCTTAACCTGCTTCGTGGAGACATGCGCATAGTGCTGATTTGACAAGAGCCCCTCCAGTGAACAGCACTCACAGTTTTAGGACTCTTTTGCTTACTCCACCTGTGGCTCACAGGAACTTTATCAAATGAAATTAACTTTTTACAGGTGTACAAAGGAAGTCCAAAGAGTATTCATAGCATAGTTCTGCGATGTGAACGAAACCTCTAAAATTCATACGTTGAAACCGAATTGCTAATCTGATCTGGAAGGGTCTTGGGGAAATTTAGGTCGTGAGGAGGAGGCTCCATGAAGGGGATTCGCGCTTTTGTAAAGGCTGCCCCCAGCGCTGCCTTGCCCATTCCGCCCTGAGGACACAGCTAGCCGGAGTCATCTGAGTCAGTGAGGGGCCCTCCCCGGGCACAGCGAGTTTGTGGGTGCACTGATCCTGCAATTGCCAGCTTCAGAACTGTGAGAAATACATTTCCATTGTTTATACCCCGCCTGGTCTACGGTGTTTTCCTATAGCAGCTCAAGCGTCTGTGGGTTTTTATTTCCCAGTTCTGTTATTCAACGGGTGAATAACTGTCGGCATGTTACTAACTTGCTTGTGTCTCGGTTTCCATATATTAGTTAGAACAGTAGTAATGGTATAAACGTGCAAGTCATATATAGAAAAAAAATTAACTACTTCTGTTATGATCCGAAGTGAACACAAGCACCCGGCACACAATCTACACGACTGTGCTTCCTAAAGTTGTGCGACCCAGGAGCAACAGAAACCAAATTAAAACAAAAGGAAATATTCACATTTGACAGCTCCTCAGTGTTGACTCCAATCCACGTCAGTTTTGGTTTCTGTTTTCCTCAATACCATGGAAACAGATGCACAGACACTCAAGTTGCGGGAACCTGAGCGCCCCTAACAGGGACAACGTGGCCCAGCTGGTGCGACCTCACCTGACACAAAGGGACTAGGGCGTTAGCAAGCCGCGGGCCAAGTTTATACATTTCCCCGCCGCCATGTACACTATCATCCTAAAAAGCTCGTGCATACGCTCTGACGTCCACATCAACACAGGACACAACAGTGTCTGCGGGAGGAGGGGCAGGCGTGCGGAACGTACCGCCCCGCCCCCTGGCCCCGACGCGCGCCCCGGCCCCGACGCGCGCCCCGGCCCCGACGCGCGCCCCGGCCCCGACGCGCGCCCCGCCCCCGACGCGCGCCCCGCCCCCGACGCGTCCTCTTGGAGCTTGTTTCGCGCCACGGCAGCGCGGTGAGTGGGGTGGGTTTCGCGGGCGGTGCTGTAGGCCGAGGCATGCGGATCTCGCGGACGCGGATTTGTGGGGTCCGCGCCAGCCCGGGGTTGCGGAACTGGCGCACGAGCGCACGGACGGCCCGAGGGAGATGGCGCCGCCACGTGGGCCTGGTCTGACCGCTGTCCCCCGGAGGCGGCCGGCAGACTCGGCTTCGCCCCGAGCGCTGCGCATTCTGTGCCGCTCTCCCACCTGAGCTGTGCGAGTGAGACCTGAGGGTGCCGCGTGGTCTCGGAGCGCGGAGTGTGGTGTGATTCACACGTGGCCTCAGAACGCAGAGTGTGGTGTCATTCACAAGCGGCCTCGGAGTGTGGCGTGTGATGTGATTCACGCGTGGCCTCAGAGTGCAGAGTGTGGTGTAATTCATTTGCTCTTGAGCACAAAGCTGAAAACAGTGCCAGTCAGGTCTGGAGCACCAGGAGCAACTCCCTGAGTTGATGGAACTCCCTGTGCCCTGGTAACGTTTTAGTCAGCCCCAGCCACCTCGGTAGAGGCCGCGTGTATCACTTCTACCAAGTATGTGTTCAGTGCAGCCGAATCCAGCCGTGTACAGCGTTGGTGGCTGTGAATTCAGCAGCAGAGTGCAGTGTGGTTCCCGTAGCTTGCTGGCCCGTCCTCAAACCGAGCATCCGTGGAAGCGTTGGGACCCTGCAATGGCGAGGTTCTGTATTTGTTGACTTCCGTGTGGGGGTCATTGTTGCTTTTCTTGTAGCATTTGGCTGTAGTTACCAAAGTATAAATTGAATCTTTTCTTTTGACTTGGTCTTTTTATTTTACCTTTCAATACTGATAGTCAACTTATATTGAAACAGTTGCTTTTCAAAAGCTTGGAGTTTTTTTCCTTTTAGCTTTGTAGAAATATTTATTCTTTTCTTTCTGGGTGTTCTGAAGTGTATAGGCAGGCTTGTGCTGGCTGTACCAGTCTAGATGAAGCATTTTTTAATTTAATATATTTCGTAGAGTCCAGATACGCTTTTTTTTTTTTTTTGATAGGGCTGGACATGGAGCTCAAAGCCTTGCCTACCACTGAACTACATCCTCAGCTCTGTGTTTTTGAAACGGGCTCACTAAGTCACCCAGATGCACATCAAACTCATTGGTGCTCCTGCCTCAGCCCCCTGAATAGCTGGGCTTACAGGTGTATACACGCCTGCCCAGTGCTTTTTTACCTTTTTAGTATATGAAATTGTGATGGGTCTTATGATTTTGTATGTTTCATGGAGTGTGGCATGCCATCTGCCCTTCCTCTACCCTCCAAAAGCTGTTAAAAGGAACGGTTGTCATATAATGAGTAATGTGAGTGATACTGTTTGCCCAGCGACCTCCAGCTAGATTCCAATTAACGGAGTCTCCAATCATTTCAGCATGAACGTAGAGAAACAATAAATGATGTAGTTTTTGGCTAAGTAGTGAAATTTATTTTCCAACAAAAGCATTTGTTATGCAGTATTAGGTTTATTTTTGTTAGTGATGGTAGGTAGGGAAAATCCTGTGATTTTATTTTGTCTTAAGTATTTTGTGCACTTTGTTTAGCCATACCGTCTGGTGAATGTACTTAAACTTTATCTAGTGCGTGTCAAGAAGGCCAGGCTTCCACTGCATCGTCTAGCTGCTTACATCACTTAGACAAATATCAGAGTGACCCGTGTGGGGGTCAGTGTGCAGGATGAGAGCTATGTGGCCAACTCCAAACTGCTTATTAGGGTACTTTTAGTGATCTAAACCTATTAAGCCAGACTAATAATTAGTTTTAAAAATTAGTTGTGAGTGATGTCTTGGATTTGCGAAGACCATTGAGGCAAAGTCTCCGCTAATGTACTACAGGGAAAGGATACGAAACACGATTAGCACAGGAGAGGGGCACGAAGATGAAGTCCTGCGCAGCCAGCTGCTTCCAAGCATCTTCTAGTGAAGTCAAGTGTGTGTGCTCAACTACTGCAGCACTTGCTCTTTTCTGCAGGTGTGAAATGTCGCTCAGTCAGGAGTTTTGTTGGCAGTGATTAGGCAGCCTGCAGGTCTGAGTCCCAAGCCCCAGAAGGAGAGCCGTGTTCATTGTGAACTGTATCACTTTGTACAGTGTAGGGGTCATGAGCCACACTTGGCAGTGAGTGCTGGTGGGAGCCCTCTGAGTTTTTTATATATTCTAGATAGGAGTTTTGAGGAGTAACTGGCAACATTTTTTCCCATTCTGTGGGTTGTCTCATCACACTGGTAGTGGTTTCTGTTGGTATGCAGAAGCTTTTTGATGTGATCTTGTTATAGGCGGCTGAGTTAGACAGAAATATTATAGGCAGTCAGAACTCAAGACAAAAGGGGCTGAACAAATGCAACCACATACCCCCTAGGGGTAAATGTCAGGAACTGATAAGTAAGTTAACAACCACCTTCAAAAAGCCAGGAAGTTGCTAGCCTGACCCCCCACAGGAAAAGTCCCTGATCTGCATTCATGCCTGCTGGCTACGTGACTTTCTTTCCCATTTGATCCCAGTTTACTCAGTCTCACCTGGACAATTATACCTGTAGTCTTTATTGGCTGGCCATAGTTTTGTCCATTTCCCCTACCTTGGACCTGCCTCAGCTCATGGTTTTTCTCTATAAAAGTCCCTAGAAGAGTCGGGGGGTAACCCACTTGGGCCCCCCTTCTGCCCCTCTCTTGGACAGCAGCTTTCTTCCTCTCAATAAATATATTCTGCTCTTAACCTCCATTATTCCTAAAATTCATTCTTTGATTTTAGAGAACATGAACTCATCTGATATCATTCAGGTTGGGAGTTTTTATTTACCTGTATCAATCTCATTTGTTGACTTTTGGTATTATCTCTTGTTTTGTTCATAAAGTCTTTTGCTACATTTAGGTCTTAAGAGCAGTACTTCTGAAAGCAAACTCAGGCTGGGAAGTGAAGAATGGTCTTGGGATCAGGCAGCATCTCATTTGAACCAGCAGGTGGCACCACTGTTCCAGGGATTTGGTTCCCTCCTGAACAGCAGCTGAGGGTGGTGCCTTGGTGAAGAGCACCTGGCAGTGGACAGCTATTGGTTGCCTGCCATCAAATGTTTGTAACTCTGAGTACATCTTGTAAGATTCAGGACATGGGTCTGATGGCAACCTTTGCTCTGTCAGTGCCCACATGCTCAGCCTATGACCAGGAACTGCTGAGACAGCTGCATGGTTACTTGGGGGTAATTGTACACTGCAATAAATAATGAATTCAAAGAGTCATTGCATGTGTGAAAGAAAAGCTCATGTTCCTTTGGATGAATGTGTAATCTGAGTGGTGTTTGAAGCTCAGTCACACCTGAGCCTGAAGAAATGGTGCTGGTGTGAAATTTCTCACATCCTTGAGAAAGCAGACTTAGGAAGCATCCTCAGGAAGGTGAAGTGGTCCCTCACAGTGTGCGTGTAAGATCCACTGACACCAGCAGTGGTGTTTCTGAAAAACTAATCATGTGTGTTTTATTCTTTTGGTAGGTCTGCATTTCCTCCCTGCTTTGTCTTGAGCACAGAAGCATGCCAAAGAAAGTGAAGCCTGCTGAGAATGGGAAGGAAGAGGGGCCTGTGCCCAGTAAACGGGTGAAGGTGGAGGCAGTTGGTGGGGCCCTCACCTTAGACTTTGATAGCCCCCGGAGTCTCTTTGAAAGTTTAATCTCTCCAGTCAAGGCAGAGACTTTTTTCAAGGAATTCTGGGAGAAGAAGCCCCTACTTATCCAGAGGGATGACCCTGCACTAGCCACATATTACCAGTCTCTCTTCAGGCTAACAGATTTGAAGAGTCTGTGCAGCCAGGGTCTGCACTATGGAAGAGATGTGAATGTCTGCCGGTGTGTCAAAGGGAAGAAGAAGGTTTTAAATAAAGATGGCAAAGTACACTTTCTTCAGCTAAGAAAAGATTTCGATCAGAAAAGGGCAACAATTCAGTTTCACCAACCTCAGAGATTTAAGGTAACAAGTTTCCCCACTGCAGAATCCTCATTACTTGTTCAAGTGCTAACTTTTGGTCACAGATCAGCTCAAGGGTGAAAACGTGGTTTGATGGTGTGCCTTCTGCCATTCTGCGAAGGAGCAGCATCCTTTTGGTCTTAGTGCGTTCCAGCTTAAATTCTACATTAGCTTTTTGCTAAATTGTTAGACTCTCAAGCAACAGGCTAAATATTGGGTATCATTGAGGTATAAAAGCTAAATTATATCTGAAGTTTATAAAGCTTTTAAAGTAGCATCACTCCTCCAGAACCATGTTGTATGGACTGTTCATGTTTTTGTATATGGTAGAGATTGTCCTGTGGTTTTTCCTGTCTCTATAATTTAAGATATGAGGATGTCAGTATTATTTTTCTTAAAGTTGTCTCCCTTTGCAGCCTGCATCTTTCTAAGTAGAGGCTGTGACCAGATCACATACCAGATATATGTCTAAGAAAGAGACCCCGTTCTTACAGCTGAGCTGGCGATACTGAGGGGCGGGGTTCTGGAACAGCTGCTGGGGTGGCCATTATAGTGGAGGTTAGCTTTGTTTGGTCAGCCTGGAGGACTGGCTAATTTTTAAATTTATTCCATAGTAGTGATGGACCTTTGGAAAGTAATTTGCCTGTTCTGTGCTCAGTTTCTGCATTTATAAAGTGCAGATCTAGGATAAACTAATCTGCTTTCCTGGATATGTGAGAAGTTTGTGTGAAATATACCCCAGAACAATGCAAGGCCTGTTCTGAGTTTTAGATAAGCTTTGTCTCCATTTAGAAACCTCTTTCTGTAACTTACGACTGAATCAGAGTGGCAGCATGGGAGGAGAGAGTGGGGCTCCGTGAGGTGCCATGCTGAGGGGAGTAGGAAGTGGCTGTATTGGTTGCTCCTGGGACTCTGCCGTCAGTTGCCAATAATGATTCTCAATTTAACCCTGGCATTGGCTTGCTAGAACTCACTAGGCCTCATCTAGTGAATGTCCTTTCCCCTTTTGCCTAAAAATCTTGAGTTTTTTTATACTGTGCATAAAGTGTAAGTACTCTATTCAGTACAAGTCTTGGGTTTTTTTGCAGTACCGGGAATCGAACTCAGGACCTTGCGCTTGCCAGGCAGGCGCTTATTCCACTAAGCTATATCCCCAGCCTAAGTCCTGGTTTTGGTTATTCCATCTTAGTCCTGAAATGCTAACCTTCGAGCGCTAGGCCGTAGTAAAATTTATAAATCATTTCCCAGCTGAAGGTGTGATTTGAATTTTGAAAATATAGACATCATGCCTAAACGGCTTCTTTTTGAGCCAGTCCATTACTCTTTGCTTGATTAGAAGCACCACTTCTAAGAGTGGGTTTTAGAAACCTAAGAACTGTGAACATAAGTGGGTTCAATGGAATTGATTATATGTAATTTGGTTATAAACCAACAGTTCACTATTAGGCCTGTTTGTGGTGTCCTTCATGGTTACCATTTCCGTAGTTTGGTGTCATCTCCCTCTGGGATTTCTCTTCATGGCTTCTGAAGCCCTGTGCAGCCCTATAAAAATCTTAAGTGTCTTTTACCCTGTTTACTCTGTTCTTATTAATATAGAAAGGATGAGTTTTCTCAGCCCTCGTGGTAGACTAGGATGTTTTGTTTCTTCTCTTTCTACTACCTTCTCTTTGTACCTGAAATATAAACTGAAGAACCCCACCCTTACACTAGAAGCTGAGTTCTAAGTACTGTACCATGAAGACGTTTAGTGTGGGATGGGTGTATTAACATCAGAAGAGAAAGTCTAGTCGTCCTTCATCATTGGTCAGGTTGCATGGACACTGGATTAGACAGCCATTTGTTCACCGGTTCTAACATTGAGTACAGTTTATTAATCTAGGAATACTAGAATCTTTTCCATAGCTGTTCTGAATTTGTCTGACTCTAAATTTAAGTCATTGTCCCACCATACTTTGAAAGATGCTGGTTGAACTGTAGTAGGGCTTCTCCCATATTTATTTGGCCTTCAGGTATACTCATGGCTTTGGGACCTATCTATGACATTCTGGTATGATTCTGTAAAGATTTTCATTGGGAAGTGGAGAGAGGTGAATGGACCCAGCTGAGGAGAAACCTGTACCTTTCTTATTTATCCACATGTCAGCGTTTATCACCTGTTCAGAGTTACGTGGTAAAGGAGAAGACAGATTCAGGAGGCTTGCTTGTCCTTGAGTCAGTGTTGGTGAAGCAATGACACTTGTATATTGCTTTTTAATTGGAATAAGATTTGAAATGAGTTGTTTGTGCTGCTCCCCAGTCTTAAGGTGAGTAAAAGAATAGTTTTATAAAGAAACCAAAGTAACTTAGCATGTAACTACAAGTTGGACCAAAGTGGTTTGGCCCCGCATCTTTCTAAGTAGGCCACACATGGTAGAATCAGAAGCCAAAGGCCCAAGAGAAATTGGCAAGCAATACAATTGATGACATTTTCAGTAACCTTTAAAAAGAGAAGAGACATAATTTCATCAGTTACAGATCTTGACTCAGGGAGTTACTAGTATATCCTGGACCTCTCAGGGCAGCAGAGAGGAAGAGTCAGAAAAACCCTGGTTTTCCAGTGGTTCTAGTTACCACATAAATATAGTTACAGTCAGGTCCTCTTGGCCTCTCCCTAATAAATTAAGCTCCTTGGGACCCCTGTTACCTCTTCACAGCTATTCAGAGGCATCAAATTTTTTTCCTGGGTTTAAGAAGCTCCGAGTTCTATGAATAAAGAAGGCCAGTAGTGTATAAACACGTCTCGAAACTTTTTCCTTACTGACTCAAGTCTTTCTCACTTGATATTTTTAATACTATAGATTGTTTTTAGTCCTATGGTAGGATTGATAACAGTTTCTTCTGTGTGTCAGGAACTGTACTTAAAACTTTGCTTAAAACTTTGACCTCTTTAATAAGATGACTTATCTATTCTTAAATTATATTAGAGGCATGGACTCTTGGAGCCAGGCTACTTGGATTTCAGTCCTTGCTTCATCATTTAATAACTGTGTTTTGGTGCCTTGATTTCCTCATTTGCAAACCAGAGACAGTAATAGTACCCATCTTGTGAAACAGGTTTTGTGAGCATGCTAGACTTAGTATGTGTAAGGCACCTAGAAGCAGCACCTGGTACGTGGGAAATGCCAGTATCTGTGTGACTTGACTGCTGCCTCCCTCACCCTCCCCTCTGTCCTGGGAAAATCCGATGTCTCCTTAGGAACGTTTGGCTCCTTGCAGGCCCTTCCATCTGCCTTCTGCTTGAAGAGCTGATGAGTGGCTGGAGAGGAGGAGTATTGGGCCCTGTTCTTACTCTTGTACCTGTGTCTTCCCCCAAGGTGGTCATTTCTGTTCCCATTGACTTAAATACCCATTTTAAGGCAATCGCTAGGCAATTCCCAAATATAAATTCAAGTCCTTCCTTCTTGCCAGCACTTCAGACTTAAAGTCATCCCCACACTGGGGGAAGGAAAGTATCTTAGCCTCCCCAGTGTAACAGCTCTAGTGTAAAACTTTCATTTTTTTTCTCTCTAGAAAAAAAAAAAATGTAAGCAGTCCTTTGTCCCCCTGAAGTGGGAGTCATGGCTGACTGCTGGGTCAGAAGCCTAGGAGCTGTTTGTGTTTGACTCCGCTCATCCCCACCCCTTCACCTATCAGCATGTCCTGTCTGTGCTGCTTCCAGAGTAGTTCTTGTTTTTCTGTTTCTCTCTGTTCCTCTTTTCTCCTTTACTGCCTGCTCATCTCTGTGTTGCTGCCTCAGTAGCTTCCAGACTAGTCTCTCTTGCATTCCTACATCTCTGCCCTACCCAAGAGCCAGTGAACTTTTAAAACTGTAAATTTGCTCATGTCATCTGCTGCCTAAAATCCCTTGGGACTCTCTCTTGCCTGCTTTGCCCATCTTTCATTTATTTGCTCACCTTTTCAATGGTGTTTGCGCTAGAATGGAAGATTCTTGGCTTTTTGTTACTTCAATGTTTGTCCTGAGAGTTGTACAATGAAGACTTTGTAAGTGAACAAGTTTATTTATGCTTTCTCTTAATTTCTTATTTGTTTTTCTTTTCCCACCCTGCTTCAGGATGAGTTTTGGAAGATCCAGGAGAAGCTAGAGTGTTACTTTGGTTCCTTGGTTGGCTCAAATGTGTATATAACCCCTGCGGGATCTCAGGGCCTACCTCCTCATTATGACGATGTTGAGGTAAGAAAGAAAACACATTGCCCCAGGGATGAAAGAAGAGTTGCCAGGAGCCTGAGTTGTATGGGCCATGCTACTCTGTAGGGCTCTTAGGTCAGGTCTAGGGCTGCTCTTTCTGTGCACTATCAGCAGAGTTTGACCTCAGGCAAATGTTGGGCCAAAACAGATTTCTTCAAACTGGTTTCCTGCTCCTTCTCAAAGGGAGGGATTATTACCAACCTCACTAATAGAAAGAGCCATGTATTCCTTTGAAACAGGTATTTATTGAATTTAGCTCTAGAAAAGTGATTTAACTTTTTTTTAATTTCACAAAGTAAAATAAGGTGAGATCACCAATCTTTACGTCAACTTTTATTTTGTTCTTTTTCAATAGCTGCCAAAAATACATATATTTTCTCCATTTATGAAAATCTTGGGGCATCCTGAATGATAGTCATGGTTTCACTTAGGCACTGGTACCTTAAAAGTGTTGATTTCACTCATGTGGCTTCTAAAACAAGTTGACTCTTTGGCTTAGGTATTTCATAGTTGTCTTTCTGTGCTAATAAAGTACAAGGTGTGACCACAGCAATAGTGGAAAATCCTCCTTTTTTCCCCTCTGAGAGCAATTTGATATCAGTATATTTTCCAAAAGTGTTTTTAAAAAGCATATTCTTAATAGAGCATTAAAAAATCTTTGGCTAAAAAAAAATATAAAACTTTTTTAAGTTCACCTATCTGCCAGTGCCTTTTCAATTTTGGGGACTTCAGCAATAGCTGAAGCTTGGCTTTCCCACTAGAGATTATAGGCTTTTAGCTATCTGATAGAAGATTTAAAGGAAGGAGATAGTTGGATATAAAGAGCTTGGTTAAGCTCTAACAAAGTGAAAAGGATTACTACCACTACCAGGATTCATAACTATGATTTTAAGAATAAAAACCAGTAGTGGCAACTTACATTTGTGTGCAATGACATGCATTTCTGATCATTCACTTTTATGTTAAGTGTATGATTGATCTCAACCTTTGGAGGGCTGGTATTCTGGAAGCACTTTGCCTATGAGTTACAAGGCTGTCTTGACACCAAGGGTGCTTGTTCTCTGTAGGTTTTTATCCTGCAGCTGGAAGGAGAGAAGCGCTGGCGGCTCTACCCACCCACGGTGGCCCTGGCTCGCGAGTACGGTGTGGAGACTGAGGCCTGGCTGGGTGCTCCGACACATGAATTCACGTTGAAGGTACAGGATGACCAAGTAGGCACCTCCTGAGAGCTGGTTCTCACTGCTGCTAAGATAAGTGCAGCCTTGAAGTTTCGAGTTTGTATAATGGTCTCATGGGCATAGATCCCATGGATTCAGGGCATGTGGCTTTCACTGCAAGCAGCCAATACAGGCAGCTTCTGGAGTATTGTGGTTTGTACTTGGAGAAATGAAGTATTACATTCCTAATACCTGTCTCCATGTACAGTCTAGTTTAACAGAAATAAATTGAATTCAGGGCAGCAGTACCAGCTTTTGAAGAATAGAAGTAGAAGACTGGGCCTTGTGCAGTTTCCCTGTGTCTAAGACAGTTGTGAGCACAGGCGCAGCACAGCCAGGAATCCCTGCTTTTTGCTGCAGAAATTCATTATGACCTGTTTGCCTAATTATGCAGCAGACTGTCTTCTGCAAACTCCTTCCCTTTGCATGTAGTTGTTAGAAGAACAGGCATTATGAAAATCCTTGAGGATTCCTTCTCCACAGAGCCAGGTGGCTTGATTACGTATTGGTTTGTTGACACCTTGTTGCTAAGAAAGTCTTTGAGCTGTTAGACTAGATAGGAATATAGCTAATCCCCATGAGAAAGGGTGTTGAGGAAAAAGGCCTCAGAGGGATAGGAATAGCTTCATAATTGAACTTTATTTCTTAGGAAACTTGTCTGATTTCCTTTAGTGAGAATAAAATAATGGCTATGCATGTGAAGGACTAGTTGGACTGGCACAGATACTCAGTAAATGTTAGTTACAATTATCAGTAAGACATTTATTTACTTGGAAGTACTGTCATTTTGGGGTCGTTCAGAGAAGAATCAACAAGCAGCGTACCCTCATGGAGATGCAAGGACGCATATGCCTCCCACTTGAGGGCCAGCTTTAAGCCCATTTTTGGGTGACCATTCTCGGGCCTTGTCTCCAGGGCTCGTGATCTCAGCTGCTGAGCTAGACCGCTTCACACACTGCAGGGAGGGGTTGAGCTGCGCTCAGGCTCCTTCTGTTAGGCAGCTGCTACTCAGAACATTGTGATCTGGGTTGGATTTGGAAGAAAGTAGTTTAGGGCAGGAGTAACTGGAGAAGGTTTCTGTCCACTGCCCTGGGAGTGAAAGGGAACAGTGCAGCAGAGGCTTATCTGCCCACGAACATAGTTCAGCCAGGTGTGGTTGCTCATAGGAGCCACTCTATGAGCTCCTACCTGACGGACGACAAGGATGAAACACAAAGAGACAGTAGGGGGCCGAGGAGCTCTTGTCTCCCTTTGACAGGAAGCCCCGTGTGACTGGCACACCTTGGCTTTATCACTCAGACACGGGTATGAGCAATTAGAGTAGCACAGGATTCATCTGCCTCCTGCCCTCCAGTACTTGCCTGGGTAAACAACAGGATCTCAGCTGGTTTTCCTTTTCTGTAGCATGTCAGCACATTTGCACACTGCCTTTCTTCTTGGTACTCACAGAGGAGGCCAGTGAGGCCTTAATCTTCTTCTCTGGTCTCCCACAGCACATGCCTATAATCTCAGGACTCAGGAGGCTGAAGCAGGATGTCACCTCAAGTTCAAGCCAAGTGTGAATTGCATAGTGAGACCTTGTCTTTAAAAACAGACTCATCTTTTATTAGATTTAGTTTTTAGGTTCAGTAGGTTCATCCATTTACCTAACATCCTTTGAGCCTGTGTTGTACGGAAGATAGGCTCTGGGGTATCGGATGGGTAAAGTACAGACTCTGCCTAAGAGAGCTCAGACTGTCAAGCAGTGGGGGACAGGCAGGTAAACTATAGAATGCACACACACAGCCATCCTTGCCCCAAGAGCTTTGGAAACAGTGGAATCTCAATCCTCTAACTCAGCCTGTGGGGTGTGTGGCTGTCACCCCATTTTATGGCAGAGAAACTGAGGCTGAGGGCAGGTAAGTAAATCACCCTAGTCCCCAGCCAATGCATGGCAACATCTGTATGGCTAAGTGCTGCTTTTAACTGAGAGAGTGGGAATAGGTGCCCCAGAACGAGGATGTCACCGTTTCCTATCCCACATTGGGTGAGGCAGTTTCAGTCATAGCTCGTGTCAGCATGGGATGGGAGCCCTAGGCCTGAGTGCTGTGTGCATGGCAGCCCAGTGACAGGCGCATGGCCTTAGCGAAGGAGACTCGCTGGATACCAGGAGAGCCCAGCACAGACGGCCTCCCAGTAGTGGTTCTAGAAAGGACTGTAGTTCAGAGCTTCTGTTTATCTTTCTGAGGAGGGTTTGAAAGAGATGCCTCTTAATGCTTTCCCCCTTTCTCTGCCTTAGCCAGGCGATCTGTTGTACTTTCCCAGGGGGACCATTCACCAGGCGGACACTCCCCCAGGCCTGGCCCACTCTACTCATGTGACCATCAGCACTTACCAAAACAAGTAAGCGTGCTTTTCCCACCTGTGTCCCAGCACAACTCGGAATTTCAGCCCACTGCAGCCGTGGTCACCTGTGGGAATGGCTGCTCCCTCGCAGCAGGGAGTCTGCTGGCTTCCACAGTCCTTTGCTGCCCCGTGTGTCTGTCTGATTACCCTGGCTTCTTCCTGGGAAGGTCACAGACCTTGCTCTCTGTAGGGTACTGGGGGTTGCCCAAGGAAAGGGCACCACAGTTTGGAAAGTAAAGAACTGTAGTTCTGGGTGTATCAGTGTTTTGGTCTGCCAGGCTGAGCCTGTATTCTCTTTCCTTCTTTTTTAGAAAAAGAAAAATTCATTGTGAATATATATCTCGCATAACGTACACCATTTTAAGTGTACAGGTCTTTGCGTTGGCTTTGATTATATTCATACTGTTGTACAATAATCACTATTCTGTTTTGAAGCATTTTCACCAGCCCCAAACAGAAACTCTGGAGAATTTGAAACTCGCTCTTAATTTCCAGTTTTCACAGCCCATAAAATTAAAGTAGGAAAAGGGAGGAACAGTAGGAGCTAAAGTCAGAGATTACAGATCATTAAAATCATGACAAGAGGCCAGGGTATAGCTCAGCACACAGCACCTGCCTGGCAAGCACAAGGTCCTGAGTTTGAGTCCCAGAACCACACACACAGACACACAAACACACAAACATCATGACAAGAACTGGGTGGCACTTCTGTAGGAGCTGTTACCACAATGCAGTGACCTTGCTGACCCAGATCATGTTTTATGGTCAGCGTACCCCTCAGGCATGCACTGAGTACTGCTAGATACAGGGATGTCTGCAGTTACGTTTTCATGGGCTCTGGGAGAGCTTACGCTTTGGAAATGGTGGTAGGAGCAGGAGGTAGACATGTAAGCAGTCGCCAAACAGTGTGATAAACTGCTGTGGGGTTACATGGAGACTCCTGAAGCATACTTAGCCATGCTGGGGCATCGAGGAAGGTTTCACAAATGACCTGACCCCAAAGCTGAGGGGTCTTCGGGGTGAATAAATAGGGTAGATCAGAAGATCAGGGTAGGAGAGGCCATGTGCCATCCAAGGGGCAGCAGCGTCCCTCCTGCCTGCAAAGCTGTGACTTGCAAAACAAGTCAATACACATGCTGTTCCTCTCACCTGAGCTGTTGGTGTGGGATTTACCCCTGTGTGACAGACACACTGGCGGAGCTACCTGGAGTTTGGCTGGTTCTTAGAATATAGAAGGACCAAGTAGAAGTACCCACAAGTGGAAAGACAAAGCTTAATAAAGCTAATAAGGCTTCTGTTTTGGTTTTTTTTGTTTGGTTTTTGCACCATTCCTGGAGGTACTACAATACTAGGTCGATGCCTGGAGTGGACAGAGCAAGCTCCTATTCCATCTCCCAGCTCCCAAAGTTTATTTATTGTGCTCAAATATTAAACTGAGAAAAGCAGATACTACTCATGATCTTAGTTAGAAAGGCCGAGGAAAGGCCTTCCATATTGAAACATGCCTTTGTTACTGAGGCTACTTTGGTTCCTTGACAAATGAGAAAGTCTGAGGCTGCTTTAAAAAGAATAGGGGCACCTGAGGGAATGAGACGGAGGACCTGTAAAGGGCCAGGTACCAGTCCGGAACCAGAAGTCCATTCCGTGGCCACATCAGCTCTGGACCTTAGCAGCCACATAGTTTGGTCCTGTGCATCCTCTGATGTCCATCACTGTCACTCAGCTACTGTTTGTCCCTTCTCTCTGCTTCTCTTTGTCCCAGCACTGTCACCATCTGGTTTTCTACAGTTGGTTTTTGCCCCTCTTCTCCTTTAGCTTCTGTATGCTCCAATGTCGGCGCACCCATCATCAGTTACTTCACTCCCGGCTCATTACACTCAGTAGCTTCTGTGTCTGCTGTGAAGTATCTGCTCTAATACTGAGTGAAGATCCCAGAGACCGCTCCTGGATCGTAATCTGCTCTTCTCTATTCGGGTGGGGCTGGGGAACTTCTAAATTACAGAAGTCGCTGCCCAGGGCTGTGGGTGGACTCTGACCTATACCTTGTGTCTGGAACTGTGATGTTGGAGTAGAATGAGGACCACTGCTTCCTGTGCGGAGCCGGGACCCTTCAGCCGCTGTGGTAGATTGGGCCCTTGTCCTAACACTTCTCAAGGCAGCTGTGTTGGAACATTTGGGATCTCTTGTGTGGGGCAGCAGTAAGTTGACTGCTTTCCCTAAATGAACCCTTGAAGAGGTATTATTCCTGAGTTCTGTCAAGTCTTCTGAGATCTGTTCTCTTAAAAGAGCATAGAGTATAGTTTAACTGCCATTAAATCTGCAATGAGCTGTGGCCGTATGATTTCCACCTACTACTATTCAAAGGAAGTGAGTATTTTATGCTGCTGAGAGGTCCAGGTTCAAGTTCAATAAATATGTGAGATCAGAAGTGTCTTAAAGTCACAAAGCAGTGAGGCCACCAGATAATGGCTGCCTTGGGGAAAGTCTGTCTCAAGAGGTTTTTGTCTTCCTTTGCCTCTTACCCAGACCTGAAGCTGAAAATTGTTAATTTTCCTTACAGCGTGAGAAGAAACTCACACTGTGAATTTCCATTTGGCACACAGCTAGCAATTTAAAATCTGCTGGTGGCACAGAAAACTTTGAAACCAGCTAGGAAGCATTTAAACAGAGCAGCACCACAGAGCATGCTTCTCACACTGGTACACGGCGGGAGTGAAGCGTTCTCAGTGAGCACAGGTCACCCAACACCGATGTTTACTCCCAGTTGCTCCTTCCCCAGTGGCTTCTATCCCAATGCAACTATTGCCAGAAATCAATTTTTTAAAACAATTGAAGTTGGTAAACTTTGTTTTTCTAATTCAGGAATAGTTTCCCACAAAAGAAAATGTAACATTTAACTGTTCCGGTAATTACACAGTACAGAGATCTTTCAGTTACCCTAAATATATTCCTATTGGGTTTATTGCATAAAATGTTTTTCTGGGTCCTATAATAAGTGTTTACTAGTAGGTGTCTTATACGTATTTTGTATGCATTTTGTATGCTGTCTGTCGGTGCATGTTCTAGTTCATGGGCAGATCTCCTTCTGGACACCGTTTCGGGGCTTGTGTCTGATGCTGCAAAGGAAGACGTGGAGCTCCGGCGTGGAATACCCCGGCAGCTGCTCAAGGTACAGAGCACAGGCAGGCAGATGTGAAGGTGCAGCTTTGGTCCAAGCCAGTGACAGACCCACTAGGGGATGCTGGGACTGCTCGCCTCACCTGTCTGCCATGCTGTCCTATCGCACTGGCGGAAAGAGCACGGTGCTGCCTGTTAGCTGCTTATTCAGAGAGTGGTAGTTGTCATTGCTAACAGCTCTTTATTTCAGAATAGCGGGCACTGTGGGAATGCTAGCTGAATAAACAGTCATATAGAAACATAGACATAGCACACATCACATTACTGGGGAAGAGACCCATTGGAGACCCTTGGTGTTGGGGTTCCTTGACTTTACTGACCTTTTGCATTTTGAAGTAGGAGTTCTATTGGGTTAGTTTTGAGAAGACAGGTGAATTAGAGCTAAATAGAGCAAAGGTCACTGAAGGTGTCTGAAACAGTTACCTTAGAATAGTGACTATGTTGTAAAGGCTGAGAGCTCAGATTGTGCTATATTTCCTAGGATCCCCCTTTGCTTTCAGGCATAATCCTGAAAATTATCTTTTTCATGAGAAAAAGATGGGCAGTGGTTTGAAGAAGCAATAGAATAGTGTTTCTAAGGTCCTGGTGCTTTCCTTCCCTCCCCTGCCCCTAATCACACAGATTCAGGTCTAGAGTGTGTGGTGGGTGTTAGGTTCAGCATGTTACTGTGGAGACTGCTGTTGGCAACATTCTCCAACATTCCCTGGGGTCTAGGCTTAGGCTCATTTCTGTTTCTAGCAGGTGGAAACATCTGTTGCAACAAGAAGATTAAGTGGCTTTCTGAGGACTCTTGCAGACCGGCTGGAGGGCACTAAAGAACTGCTTTCATCAGACATGAAGAAGGATTTTGTTACACATAGACTTCCTCCTTACTATGTAGGAGATGGAACAGAGCTGTCAGCACCAGGTCGGGCCTGCTGTTTACCTCCAGGTGGCTAGGGCTGGTGGGGATGCTTGAGGCTTTCCTAGCAAGGGTACTTTCTGTGCAGGAAGAAAGCAGCGTTTTAGTTGTAATATGGACCTACATCTTCCCTGAGTGTGTGCAGTTGGCGTGGAGGTGTTGCAGTCAGTATCCAACACCTCAGCGCTCATTTGCAGACAATTTGTGTATTCCAGCGTGATGGAGAATAGATATCCTGTCTTTTTGGGTAAGAAATATGTACACTTTTCGGTACTTTGCTATTCATAATCTTAAGAACTTGAACAATGAAATAGTCTTGTTAGATCTAAGGCAAGGATGGGTGAAATGCTGTCCTTAGATGAAACAGAAGACTGTCAGAGTTGTCTGATCTTCTGTAAGTATAGCAGGTTTTTAGTGGATGCTTTTTGTTTGTTTACCAAATCCACTTTAGGAAAGAGTTTTTTCTCTTTTTTCCATGAACTTTATGGGATGGCTTTTATAGGGCTTGACCTATCCACACGAGATGTGCCAGGGTCACACAGCTAGGAATTGATGGGGTGGTGCAATTTGAAGTTGGTAGTTGGTATAGGACCCAGGGAGTGAAGAAGCTGATAAAGCATAGAAACTGGAAAAGTGAATGCTCTATTAAGAAGACAACACAGTCCTCAACTGCAATAGTTACTACAGATCAACAGTATCTGTACCTATTTAATGTTCTCACGAACTTACATTGTTATCTAATTATGTGTCCGTCCTCACCGTAAGAGTGAGCTTCACAAGGATGTGAACTACACTTTCAATATCACAGAATTGGTGGAGGAAGCAAATACTTGAGTGGGAGAGGACATTTCATGTCTGGATTTGTCTACAGGTTTGGTGTTTTCCTAAATTACTTGTGTCCGCTGGTTTCTGTTTTTGATGGTGGGCTTTTCTTTGGGGTTTTCTAGGTGGGAAGTTACCAAGGTTGGACAGCACAGTGAGACTGCAATTTAAAGACCACATCATCCTCACAGTAGGGCCAGATGAGAGTCGACCTGTGAGTATGTAGAAGAGAAGTTTTCCTGTGTTCTCAGGCTATTTCCAGCACAGGCATTAGGTTATCAGGGGAACCATTGTTCCCTATCCTTTTCCCTTAGGAATCCGTGTTCACTGTTACGCGCTAACAGTGGTCACATAATGCCCGAATCTCACAGTTTTAGAATTTCCTGCCTGTTGGGTATTTTAAGGCTTGCTGCCATCCCCACAGAGCCTCTTTTCTTTCCCCTTCTATGGATATGGATCTGGTCTTTGCTTCTCATCCTGCTGCAGGCCACAATGCCCTTGCTTAAACAGCTGCAGGCCTGTGTGCAAGAATCCCTGCCTCAGTCCCTCTTTGATCTTCTACAGTACACAGATCTATGTTTGTGTGGTTTCATTTATTCTTCTACTAAAAACTATTCTGTAGATCATGGGGATCAAAATCTCTATTCTATAACCTTACTACCCCGCCTACTGATTCCCTTCCCTGGGTGACTGATCATGGAATCAGCTGGAAACCTTTGATAAATTACTGTCTTCATCTGAGCTGGGTTAGAGTCTGTGTTTATGGGTTTCAGAGCTCCCTGTCAGACTAATAATTTTGGGATCTATCCCATACTTTATTCCTTCTAATCAGCTGTCTTGGGAGGTACCCAATCAAAGACTGAGCAAAGGAGGCATTTACATTTCTTCTTAATCAGATGGTTCCAGCCTTCAGGGTCAGACCTGGGTGCATCTGACATACGACATCTCAAAACTACACACTTCTATGTTAGAAAATATATCCTAGTTATTCTGATAACTAGGCATTTTGAGACTGTGTCAGGCCTAGGATTTTTGGCCATTGTCAAAGACGTGGCATGGAATGAGTGAAGTTTCTAGAAGAGATAAACTGCATGAGGTAGGGTGGGCGTAGAAATCATTTGACTTGTTTTATCTCACAGCTGGTACTGCCCCTCAGTTAATCACTCTACAAATAACCAATTTTGGATGATAAAGTATAGCTAGAAACAACTGTTGATAATCAAGATACTGCCTTTTAAAAAAGTGAGTTCAAGTCGTACATACAGGCAGCAATCTCGATGACTGAGGAAGTATGTACACCCATGGAACTCAGGATTCCTTACAGCATTCAGTAAATTCCATTTGGGAACTTTGAGATTTTTTTCTTGCCGTTGACCTGTTGAAAAACTGCCTAGTATTAAAGCCCACAATAGTTTAACGTTTTTTGTTTTTTTTTTTTTTGCTTAAAAGGATGAAGATCAAAAAAAGATGGTTTACATCTATCATTCTTTAAAAAATAAGAGAGAGATACACATGATGGGAAATGAGGAAACAGAGGTTTGTTCCAACTAAGAATGTTTTTCCTGTAATTGGGGCAGTAGCTGGGAAAAACTTTTATTTCCATGTAATATACTTTTTTATGGCTGCAGTATGGACTTACATTTCATATGATAGAGTCCTTGTAAAGGAGTGGTTAAATCAGACAATTCTATGATACACACTGACCAATTTTAAAACATTAATTTCAAATGACTAGTGTATCCCATACTACTTAAATCAGAATGCTTTTCATGAAATGCAAACATCATGTGGATATTGGCAACTCTGGATAAATAGTTTATCTAAAATAGTTATGGTGGACATCAAGAAAAATGTGTTGAGAATTGTGGGAGTTGTTAACGAAAATGCTACTTCAGTGACATCAGTTTGTTTTTTGACTAATTTACCCTTTCAGCCTCATGGACTTCGGTTTCCTTTATCACATGTGGATGCATTGAAGCAACTTTGGAACAGTTCGGCTATTTCTGTCAAGAACCTGAAACTAACTACAGATGAGGAAAAGGAGAACTTGGTATTGTCCCTCTGGACGGAATGTTTACTCCAAGTAGTTTAGTGCCTTTCCACAAGCAAATAGTTCCTACTTTGTACGCTCATTTTTTTTTTTTAAAGGGGAAGATGTGCTAGGCAACTACTGTTGTTTTGAGTCCACCCACTCGGATGTGGCTGTGCACATAACCCAAAAAGAGAAGGTCCCCATCCCTTCTGTTACACTGAGTCTGTTGTTGCTGTGGGACACACTTGTACTAATGGACACATAAGAAGCAATAGTCAAGTACTAGATGTCCCAAAATGTGACCAAACCATGCTTCTGAAAGTTTATTTAATCCAGTGTGATAGAAAAGGCACAACTCCAATAAATGTATCCTGTAGAATTGAACGTCATCAACCTGGCTTTGTCTTTGTTCTTTGGACTAACAACTTCTTTAAAGAGCTTCTTTGGCTCTAGAAAACTTTTGAACAATTTTTAAGTTGGTTTTTCACAATGAAAATACACATACCTTTTACATACATGCAAGCCCCCATGGAAAAATAGTTTTCCATGTAACATAAGTTTCATTTAATGCCGCCACATGCTTGAGGAGAAGCATTTGACATCTGTGGATGTAAGGGAGTTTCGGATGCTGCTTAAAAGGTAAGAGATTGAAAGGGTGAGGAAGGAGACAACCAGTATTTACATGCAAAGACCAAGCCTATAAAAATACTTAAACTCATGGGTTCTTTGAGTTTAAACTGTTCACTCTTACTTTACATTCTAAAGTGCATAAAGGTTGATATTTTTAAAAATATCACTGGATAATTTAATTTTTCTATATAAAAATAGAACATTTTCCTGCCTTCTGGCAAAAATAGGGGGACGAAAGGAACAACTGTCGTAAGCTAAGTTTAAAAACAACTCAAAGAAAAATACTTGCGAATTGTGCTATTAAAGGTGGTATTTAGATTACCAAGTCTGATTTCCTACCTGATTTTATTTAAATGTGAGCTCTTTAAAATGAGAGTGGAAACTGAATTTTGTGTCAGTAAGTACAGAAGCATTGCACTTTTTCTCTAAGAGTAAGATGTTAAGGTCAAAGCCCAAACTACTTTGTTTTAATTTGAACATTTGGAATTTCCTTTTACTTCTGCAGACAAAAAAATTTTGACTACTCTTATATAACACGGTCTTTCTAAACACTTTGCCTTAAAAGCAAATCAGGCAAAATCTAGGGCAAGGTCCCAGCACCAGGATAGGAACCACTGTTAAGGGTCCAGCTGCCTAGAGGGTGTCTTTGTTAATATTAGATTGTAACTCCAGAGGTTGGCACTGTAGGGTTATTTATATTTTGTTTGTTTGTTTGTTTTGAATAAAGAATGGCCACCGAGAATACTCCCAATATTGCAGCAGCCCCTCTCTGACCCCAGTTAAAGTACTCTTACGGGTGCTTCAGTTATAAAAGCTTCAGATACAAACTCTTACGGGTGCTTCAGTTATAAAAGCTTCAGATACAAACTCGAAGGCTTATTTAGTACAACAGCAGCTGTTAAGGCTCATTAAATGTTTTCAAATGTTGAAATTACTAATCTTTGTAAACGAATGATGACCTATGAGAGTTTGTTTCTCTGTGCACTCATAGAAGTAACCAGCATGAAGCTACTGATGACCAACACAGGTGACAGTGTCACCAGTGTGCTATCATGGGTCATCAGGTGCAAGATTCATGTTTGGTGGGCAGGAGAGAAAATATACAATTCAGGGAACTTGCTCACTGCTATTTATCCAAGACCTTCCTTAGAAACAAGATTTGCTTCATAGGAATTCTTAATTGGCAAGAGTCATTTTGAACTTTTCACTGGTTGAAGAGCAATAGTATTGGAGATTGGGGAAGGAATTCATTCTGCTTAGGGTTCCAGCAGGTGAGGACACAGTAGCTTCTTTTCCAAATGCATAAGACAGTGAGGGAGGCTGAGGTTCTTTTGCTCCTTCTAAGGGTGCTGATTTCCTCACAGTATTTCAACGTCCCACTTCTGTGTTTCTTCTCCTTCCAGAGGCTGATTTACAATGACATGAGTCTTGTCATAATAATTTCCTCCTAACGCAGAAATTCCAGAAGAAAACATTTGTTCACACAGGTGCTTAGCAGTTTCAGTTTTCACAAACTTGTTCAGCCCACTCTGAGTATATTAATGTGTCACTTACAGAGTGTCCAAAACATTGTTCACCCCCAGGTGGACCCGACTGCGACTCAGACTGAAGAGTTAAAAGGTACACCATGTAATTATAGAAGCTCTGTGCCCTTCTGGTGCCAGACTCCAGAACAGACTGCCCTGAACGAGCTCTGGCTGGATGTCAGACACTTTGTTTCTACACCAACAGTGGTGTGATTAACCCAATTAAAGCAAAAGCCATGAATAATAATGGCCCTGACCCCTGCAAATTCAAAAACAAGGTGAATTGATACTTTCCATAAATTTTAACTGAGGGCTTTTAAGGACCATGGCAATTCAAAGCAAAAAAAACAGATGTTTCTTTCTATGAAACAGATGACATTTCATTTTATGGTTATGATGCTTCTAATACTTGTTTTCAGAGTTCATGAAAATTACAGTTACAAACGAAAATTCTGTAACTTTACTAATGTATAAAAAATCACCTCATACTTTATTATTGGACTCTTTCTGCTTGATCCATATACCGAATTGTTTAGTTTATAAAAATGTACATCTTAACTTTTCCAAGAATAATTAAGACTCATGTCTCTTACATAAAATCAGGCTGTCCTTCACCACAAAGAGCCGGACTGAAACTTAAATTGATAGCCAGGAACACAAGCACTGTGCATTATCTGAGACTCACCTTTAACATCAAGGACAAGTTGATCACTGAGATAAGAGCTGATAGTTCCATTTTTATGCAGTCTCCACTTCTGCCTGAACTGGCCATGTTCAGTCCACAGGGCCACCTTGGCGCCAGGTGTGTCCCGACCACCAATCACATCAAGACATGTATCACTGGCCTGGAAAGGTAACAGCAGTGCACTGTACTTGCTAAATTCAGCTGAATGGGCCTGTCTTCTTTCAGGTGAACAAATCATAGATATTAGATGGCTGTGTCTTAAAACAGTGTCAGTAAACCTTTTTCTAAAGGTCTTTCTAGCTGAGATGAGATAGTATGGAAACTGAAATACAAGCCACAAATTCCTGTATTTTTTAATTAACTGAGGTACTGGGAATTGAATTCAGGGCCTTTGCACTAAGCTATACTACCAGCACTTTTATTTATTTTTTGAGACAGCTTTTTGTAATGTTATTAACTTGCCCAGGTTGGGCTCTGATTCGTAATCCTCCTGCCTCAGCCTCAGAGTGCCAAGATTATAGGCATGCACCACTACGTTCTGCTTGTACTTGTTAAAAGGACAGGAACATCTGACAACAGATTTTCAATGAAAATTTGTTGAACTGAAGTTAAATGTTCAGTCTCTATTAAGACAGATTGTGTGCAGCTTAGTTTTTTTATAAAAATACCCTGTGATGTGCTAAAGATACCCAGACAATAATGACTTTTAAATACTTTTCATTGTATGAAGCATGAGAAGTAAATAAATACGTGATTACACTAAAATGTAGTTTTAATGTCTTCCTTAAAGCAGTACCTTATCTCCCCATAACATTCAGCACAATGGAGGAGACAGAAAAAACAAACCTAATTGTCATTTTCTAAGCTTTTTCCAGTAATGGCTGCTTTCTTCCACTACTACTTTATTGTATATTTTGAAAACAAAAGGGTTTTAACATTTTAGGAACCATACAGACAGCCAATCCTATCTGTTCTTCAAGTGAGGAATGTCTCAAGCATGTTCTAATTCCAATCCAGTGACTTACACCATTAGTTTAAAAGAACTTTACTTGAGCATATCTACCATATGTGATAACCTTAGTTTTTACTTAAAACTGAATTTTCTAGATCAAAGAACTATCTTAGTCTATTTTACTTAAATGTTTTAGTACCTAGGAAGTCACATTATTTTATTTCTGCCAGTTAGTTGGCAAGAATTCACTTTCCAAAATAAAAATACAAAACATCAAAGAGTAGAGTACCTTAGATTTAAAAAGTCCTCGACAATAGTGCCAGATCTGAGTATTCTTTCCACTGTAGGGAGAGATGCATACAGATGTTGCCCTTGTGTCAGCTAGATTTCCAGTGACTGTCAGGTACTCATTCTGGGCTCGGTTCTTTATTCTGATATACACTGCAGGCTGTGACAGGAGAAAAGGGCATTTACCAATAAACTTTTCAATGTGGAAATAATCCTCCCAGAAAGGAAAGCTGGGAGGAGATGAGCTTATTTATATAGTTTCACTCATTTCTTTTAGCTAATTATCAGTATTTTCTGTTGATAAATACTTGCACTTAGACAAGTGCAAGTATTATTGTTCATATTTTCTAAGAAGCACCCTTTTGAAAGAGTAAAAGGTAATTGTTTCATTCACTAGAACTCTGCATAGCAGGGGGATGGTAGTGAAGCATTCAGGACTTCAGTTTATAATTAATGACCTAGCTTTACAAATGAAGTGAACACAGGTGTGGGTTCATATTTGCTTGCATCAAAAACTTTCCTCTTAAGTAGGATGGCTAAGGCCTACATAGAAATATGCAACATTTTTTTTTCATTGCTGAGGATTGAACCCAAGGCCAAGATCTTACACACTAGGCAAGTACTTTACCAATGTGCTATATCCCCAACCCAATGCTAACTACTTGAGAGACAAAGGGAGTAAGACAGATTCACCCACTGGCAGTGTGAGAAAGAATGAAAGGGCAGGGCTCAACAGAAACCATTTCTTGAATACCATGATTTAGGCCCCTATCTTCAATATAATAAAAACAGAATATCCTCAATCTAGAAGCTTGGCTAAATGAGAGTATGTTACTTAATAACGTACTTTCACCCTGAGACATTTAAGTACTATGGTATGGTTCACCATATTTTTGAAATATATGACACATCAACATGAAGCCAGTTGGGTTTTGATAAATAGTTACCATGTCTAGCATTCCTAATGAAATAGGCATTCTGAGCAGTTAAATGAGCACAGAAGGGCAAATTATTTGGTTATTTAAAGCTGGTGAGAAAAGCCTTGACTGGCAAAGCATTTTAAATGCTTCAGACCACTGCCTCCACAATCATAACACAACCTGTGTTGCACTTAAAATTCTGTAGTTCACTTGGTCCCCTACTGCAACTATCACTAATTACTAATTGTAATACTAACATTAGTATTACAATTTCACTGCCTTGTACATACAAGAACATAGTTCTGACCTTCACAGATGACAGAACTCCAATTATTTTAGGACTAAATATCACAGTTTTAATCAAATCAAGCAGGGTACTAATTACCCTTATTACACATTTGTAGTCTGACTCCACTGTAATTATATTAAAACAGATATGCATTACAAGTACCTTAGTGACTTCCTAATTCCCAGCCTCAAAGAGGAGTACATTTTGATTATTGCTGAGTTTCAAAGCAAGAATAGGAACTAAAAACAGTACTAATATGCTTACCCAAAAAGTTAAATGTATGTAACCTACAAATTACCACTTTAGAAACCCAAATTCCTTTGCTCAGTGTTAAAGCTTTGGCCCAGGTGAACACCAAGGAAAATAACTTATTAAAACATGATTTTGTTGGCCCTGAATCAAGGCCAGCAGTTTTCTGAAGCTGTTGGTTTCAAGCAGGACTCTAAAGTGCTATCTTTCTATGGTCTGTTGGCCATTTCAGAACTTCAGAAATGTAATGGTCAATTCATTAGAAAGAAACAACTAAATAAATTTTAAGCCAGGTACTGTAATCACAGCCCTTGAGAGGGTGAGGCATGAGGATTGCTGTGAGTTTGAGGGCAGTGTGGGCTACATTAAGTGAGTTTAAGGCCATATACTGCATAGCAAGACCTGTCCCAAAATAACAAAAACGGGCGGTTCCACTGCGGCTTCCAGAGCCACCAGGTGAGCAAAGCCGCCACTGGGCGCAGTCCCGCCACAAGGCAGGGGCACAAGCAGCCACAGATTGTGTGGTGACATTACGTGGGGCACAGAGCTGCTGTGGGACCTGCGGGGCTATGTGGTTCCACTGCACGGGGCACACAGAGATGCCCCGGGCCCCGCGATCCTGCTCCCGCCCTGGGATTCCTCTCCCTTGGCCGCTGCCCCCAATGCTGGCCCTCCAAGATCCTAGGCGTTTGACCTGGAAGAGGAGCAACAGCAATGGGTCAGCAAGAGCGGCCAAGTCAACAAAATACTGGAAGGCTGAGGCTTGCTACTAATATGAGCACTGAGAGGGACTCCATACCGCTTGCAGATACAAACTTTGTATCAACCCATTGAGACAAGATATACGAAAAACAGCAGTCCTGGAGATCAAGTGATAACAACATGCTCTAAGACCTGAGAAACTCCTCCAATTGTCTCCCAAAACTAATAACTAAACTTAGTACACACCCTGAATTACCTCAGTGAGCACAAGTCGGGGAGACTTCACACCACTTATACCCAGCATCAAAGGATTCGAAATGAGAATTCAAACCCTCACAAGGAGCAAACAAGACTCCTTCCCGAAAAACAGCTCGGGCAACTACCATCACGCAGTTAGAGGAAGAAGAGGAGGAGGAAGAGGGAGTCACCACTCCGTACACACCCTCGGCCCACTCCCTCATTCCTAAGCTCACAGCTTCAGCTTCGGAAGCCCGTGCTCACAGAAGCCTGACTCGGCAAGAGGAGAGCGAAGTTCTAAGAACTGGGTCAAAACTGGAGCAGAAAAAGCTCAGTCTGGAAGGCAATCAGGAAAACAGCAGAGAAGGATCCTCCTGTAGGATTGCCACCCAGACACTGGACTATAAAACATGAGAATGACAAGGGGAGAGAGGTGGGTCCCCTGGAGAATAAAGTCAGGGGGCTCCCTGCAGGCTACATGGGGACCCTGAGGTCTTAGACCAGGCCCTCAGGGGCGACCCTGTGAACTCAACTGGGCCCACAGGAGCACCTCATAGGGGTGAGGCAGAGCCCAGTGGTCCTTGGGGGTAACCCTGAGGACTTGACTGGGCCCCTAGGAGTGCCTCGTTGGAGCAGAACCCTGCAGTCTGTGGGGGCAACCCCTGCGGACTGGTCTGCGTCCCCGGGAGCACCTCGTTCGGGCAGAACCCGGCAGTCTATGGGGGTGACTCCATGAACTGGTCCTGGTCCCTGGGAGCACCTTGCTGGGGTGGAGCCTGGTGGTGCTTGGGGGCAACCCTGAAACTCAATCAGGCACCTGGAAGTGCCTCATTGGGGCAGAGCCCAGTGGTCTTCAGGGGCAACCCTGTGGACCAAACCAGGTCCCGAGAGCACCTTGCGGAGGTGGAGTCTGGCGGTCTGCGGGGTCAACCCCGCACACTGGACTGGACCCCCGAGGGCCTCAAGGGCTTATCAATCAGGTATGACCATAGTGTATTTGGTTCCCTGCATATTACCATCTTTGAGGATGGGTGCTTTTTCACCTACTGCCATAGTAATTTGAGTGCACCCATGTTTGTTACAGCATAATTTGAAGCAGCCATGTGCCTTCCCAATGTGAGAGTCCAAGGGAGTAAATAAACCAAAAAGTACAGTTATTGTCAGAGGGAAGATGATTGATTGAGTGGGAGAACAATGGAGATAAGGGTGGAGAAAACTTTGATTAATCGAACGTGCCATCATTTGTATAACTGAGTAACAATAGTGAAGACATCATTTTGTAATACGGAATCCATTTTTAATTCCCCAATATCTCCTCTATAATTCTGTGTTTATTGTTTATGTGTTATACTTATTTATAACTGAGTATGAAATGAGAAGATAACATTATGTAATACAACAGCCATTGTTAATCCCCTACTATCTTCTGTATAATTGTGTATTTCCTTCATTGTTTTTGAGATAACTAAGTAACAAATATGAAGATATTATGTAAAACAGCATTCATTGTCAATCTCCTATCTTCCTCATAATTTCTGTATTTCCTTATTGTTTTTGTGTTATCTGAGTTTATATTCCCTTATCTTTAAAATAAAAAAACGACATGATTTTGAAATTAAATGTTTAATCGGAGTAGGAATCAGAAGTTCCTAAAGCACAGTGCAAGAAGCACATCATTTTTATTGTCAAAAAATTTCCTTGTGAAATTACAGGCCAGTCTCTCATTCGTTATCTCAGGATGCTCAGCAGTAGGGAGGGGACTTTCTTCTAGCACAGCAGGGAGTCAGCACTCAGAACTGCCTACGCTCAGTGGGAGAACACATGAAAATACTTATTGCCAAGGTTGGCTATTGAAGCTTTTGAAACAGGATCGAATGATTATGTAGTTGGTAAAAGCTACAGTTGTTATCAGCTAAACTGATTTCCTACCTCTACCTTGGTCTTCCCTATGGCTGTCCAGTGGGGTTACCCATCATCCCAGGGATTGAGAGCAAGATGCACAGGCCATGAGATCCTGAGCCTCATACTATGTACCAGCAAAGTCACTAATGTTTTTGTGTACCTCATTAGAGCACCTTTGACTCTCAAAAGGGCAATGTGAATAATAAATAATCTTTCAACATAAATGTATTGGCATAGTAGCACGGTAAAGTATTGTGGGAGAACCTCTGCATATGTTATTTAATCTGCACAATGCGTTGTAAGCAGTGGTCACTGTTTCACCAGTGAGAACCCTAAGGTGCCAAGAAAACTGACTTGCCCAAATCACACAGATTTCATATGGCATCTGAACCAAGACAATGCAAGAGTGGTGGGGATGAGCGGGTGTGTGTGCGTGCATGTCCATGTGTATGAGAAAGTACGAGAAGACCATCAGGTGAATTTTTAATTTAATAATTTGTCAGGTTGGCACATCAGTGCCTCAGCACTTACAGCCACTATGCTACACATTCAGTTTCTTGCCTGGAATAGATGGTGGCACTCTGTAAATGCTGACCATATTTTGGAGGAAAGTACAGCATGACTGCTTAAGATCACAGATTTTAGAACATAAAAGATTAGGTTAAAATCCTGAGTCTATCATGTGTGCTTTATCTCTCTGTGCCTTATTTTTAGAAGTAGAAAATGGGAATAATTTCTATTCAAATGACTTTTGCCAGAATCAAGTTAGAAAGTGTTTCTAAAGGGATTAGATGGCACATCCACCAGCCATCATACTTGTAGACCTGCTTGGATTCTCTGCCTCCTGAGACCTCCTCACCAGGCTTACATAGGCGGGTGCTTCCCTTTTCTTACCCAGATATTGCCTATGGCTTTTTGATGATCATATATCATTTTGCATTTTGTGTTACAGCTTTGATTTGGATATGTTTACCCAATCAAAATATGAGCTCTAACTAGGCAGAAATCATACCTGTCCTTACATGTTCCATTACACATTTCATGGTAACAAACATTCACTCATCCATTTTAACATTAATTTCTTAAACAATCCCGGAGTTCCACAAAGTGCCGGATAGGATAACTGGTATTAGGGACAAAGTAGTAAGCGAAATATGCACCACCACTGCCTTGACATTTTCGGCAGACTGGGAACAATCCCAGTGCAGTGGTACTTAGGTGGTTATAAACTACATACCATGTGCTATATAAAAAGAACCAGGTCTTTCAGGATATCATTTGGAATGGGAAAGAGGATAGAAGGTTCTGTTAGGACCAGACACGTTGAATTCAGGACGACCAGCCAAGCAAAGAATGATGAACAACATTATATGCAGGGCACAGCCTTGTTGCCAGCCTAAGTGGTACAGCATTCTGCACTGTGCATATGGGACAGTCATGTGAGTGAGGAGATAGGTGAGAGAAGAAGCTGGAAGAGTAGGGGAGTCTTGTTACACAGGCCACACTGAAGGGTGTCGACTGTATCCTAAGTGCAGTGGGAAGCTTTTGAACAGAAGATTGACAAGCAGTAGGTGTGTGATAAATACTATTTTAATTAAGCTGCCAAGATCCAACTTGAGTATTATATAAGTAGATAAAAAATTCTAAATGCTAAGAAAGTAAAACTAGTAAGAGATCAGAGTTCAGTCTTGTTCCCATTGTTTGCCACAGAGTACAGTGTTATTTTCCATGAAAAGTGAACCTGGCAAATAAAACTTTGGTCCTAGGGCTAAAATCCAGTGTTAATGTTAGATACAATTTTATGAATTGGCTAAAACAAGATTCCTGCATATTTCTCCACTCCTACATAAATGGCATACTAAATTAAGTGGAGAATATTCACATGCTTTGGTTTATGACCTTTTTACAAGGCAAATAAAGCTATTTTGGATTTTGTTTCTCTGTTCCTTACCTGCTTCATGGGACGAAGAGAACCAATTGTTTTCCAGCCACTGAATGCTGTCCAATTTGGGATCTCATTAGGCTCAAGTAGGATTTGTCTTCCCAAGAAATTGGATCCTTCATAGACTATCCATCTGCAAGAAAGCAGGGGGAAAAAGTGCACTACAGAAAACTTCATTAGAAGCACCTGGGATTTTCCATTCACACTTTTACAACTAGGTTTGTAGTTTTTAAAAAATTACATATTTTTTCTAACAAAAATGCAGGATTTAGATCTGCCTACACAAATATAAGCCATCAGATCCATGCAAAGGCAGACATGGCCACAGACAGGCTCAACTACCTCTCCATCCTCACAGATTCTTTAAATGGACAGCGAAGTTTCCATTATAAAATCTAGGCAAGATTTTAAGTAACTACCTAATTATATCTTGATCTTTAAGAGTTCCACAAGTGGAAAGCTGTGTAGGATGGTGCATTAAAGCATGGTTCTCATTACTTTCACAGATCAAAAATACAACATAACATGTTTTTTTTTTTAAATACAACTTGTCACTGTGGTAGTTGGATATGCATTCAATGGTATCCTCACACCTATGAAAATCTTTATAGACAGACTTCAGTACTCTTGAATCCATTCACCAATTCTCACATAGAAACAAGTCAGAGACAGATAATAAACACAAATAATTAGATTTAAAATTACACCAGCTTTTCAGAAGAGTAAAAAGGAGAAATTATCAACTGTAAATCAAATATAAATTTCACTCCAGAATATGGAGAAAATGTATGAGTTCTGTGAAAACTCTGTAACACAGGGATGTAAAATTCACCTCAAAAGCACTTAATTACTAAATACAATCTTATGCTTAAGAGTAAATCAGATTATTTTAATAAATACTATGCATGTGAAATGGTCTGCAGAAGAAAATTTAAATTGTTATACATGTGAATATTTAAAAAGCCATTATTTTAACAGTCAATTCATTTTTTAATTTATAGTACCATTCTTATTGATTATTGTCACATATTTAAAGAATTGACTATCACACAATTTATAAGAATACAAACAGCCATTTTTATATTAACTACTGACAGTGTGTGTTTGTTTCAAGTTGAAGTTTGGTCCTAAGGCACCCGCAGCATGGTGGTGGGTGCAAGCAAATGTATACAGTGAACTCTTCAGAAATGGCCTGACAGGCAGACTGTGAGGAAGCAAACAGTCCAACGCCATGCCCACTTGCAGATCTCTTACCGTTTTCGTTATAAATAATCATGCAAGGTCAATACTAATTTCTATATTAATAATTTCAAATTCTTTTTCCTAAAGGCAGCTTCCCAAATTGCAAAAGTACAGGCCCCGTGCAATCTGGATCCACTCTAGTAACCTAAAGGAACAAGCACGGGTAGGCAGGCTAAGTGAGCCACTGCTCGCCATGTGGAAATCAGTGCACTGGAGGGAACTGCTATAGAACAGAACTGCTGCCAAAGCACAGCAGAGCAGTCTCAGTCCTGCAAGCCTTCGCTGTTTAAATCTCGGTCTGACAGAACCTCTCCTAAAGGAGACCGAGCTGACCTACTCTGATGTGTTTCGATGCGGTGGCAGCACTTCCTCTCCCAGGCCCCTGCGTGCTGCCCCACAGTGGGAACTGTTTAGTTTTCTCTTATTTAAACTGCTGTCACTACACTGAAAGATAAAAAGAGTAAGAACGTGGTCAGATTAAAAAAAAAAACACAATGGGGAAATGCTCTCCTCTGGTACTTACAGTCCACTTCTCACCCACACAGACTGAGTATAAAAATGTAGGTCCTTGTTCAAAACCGAGTTTACAGCCTCCTCCAGATGTAATTCTCTTCCCTCACAATGTTCCAGAGCAAAGAGGCTGATAGAAGGCTCTTCAAAAACCTAGTAGCCAAACAAAGAGAAAGCATCACTCTACGGAGTGAGCCAGGCCTTAGTGACATTCCAACTGAAGAGTGCCCTGGATCCATCATGTTCTCTAATACATTTACTATTTTACCCTCTAAACGTCACAGTCAAAACTGCACTGGAGATTAGATACTATTAATAACTTATGTTCACTTTGTAAATTGAAGTTAGCAAGAAAGTAATTATCTTATAATGAAAATACAATAAAAGGGGACAGCTGGTTCCAAATTACTCATTACGGTATTGTGGTGCCACAGTGGAGACCATACACTGTTGTTGCCTGTGCTTCTAGCTAGCAACAGAATAAACACAGAACAAAATGTTTCCCAAGATATCAAAGTAGTTGCATGAAATGCATGACTTTATGGCTCTATGCTCTTACATTTCTAGGAAGGAGATAAAAAGCAAACTTAATTTTAAAAAGAACTAGGCTACACAGAGACAGGTAATTCCTCCATTAAAATTAAGTATTACCTCAACTCATCATGTCAGACAAGAATAGAACTAATATTGCTCTTTTTATTCATTAGTATATGCATAACACTATACTAAGAGATTTCTGGGAGATAAAACAAGGCACCATTCTTGTGTTGGGCATTACTAACTACTAGCTAAATAAGGAGGACTGTACAGCTACTGTATTGTAATCCAGGGTACAAAAAATGTGCAAGTACTTAGTAAAAGGCTAGGTAATACTATCAGTTGGAAGGAGGACTTGAGGAAGCTGCAGACACGTGATGGGTGTGAAGCAGTCTCGGATGAAATCGATCGGAAGGGCCAAGGAGAATGAGAAGGCACTCCACAAAGCAAGGGAGACAGGAGTCAGTTGGGCGTGGTAGCAGAGTGGCAAGTACAACTAGTTAGGATAGAGACCAGAGTCCAAAGCTTCCAGTGTGTTTTACTGTGTACTGAGCTGCCTCCTTTCCCCCGCACCACACTGACAGGGCAGAGATAGGTTTATTACCAAGGGCGAGTCTCTGAAGACTTGTCAAGTAAGGACTAAGACTGGGCTGAAGTGTCTACAACTTGATATACAGAAGCAGCACACTAGCAGCAGGGAACATAGATGGTTAAATAACTAAGTAAATCATCAAAATTTGGCCCATACAAGAGAGCTGTAGATATACTTGCACCAGAGAAAAATGACTTGTGAAGGAGTCATCCCTTATATCAGTGTTTGGAATAGTGAAAAACGGAATCATTTACCTGATCTTGAAGAGAAACTGGTTAAATAAATTATGATACATTCACAGGAATCTTACATAGCTGTAAAAAAGAGTGAAGATCTCTTTATAGGATGATTGCTAAGCGAGGCTCTTCACAGGAAAATACACAGTGAAACAACGTATTTCATATGCTCCTATTTATGGAAAAGGGAAGTTCTGCACATGCATATAGGTGCTGTATACACATTAAAATTTTTCTGAAAAATAAATCAGTATCCATGACCACCCACTGGGAGAACAGCAACTTCTGTGAGTTTTTCTTAAAATACCCTTCAGAAAACTTAACTGGCAACAAAGAGTGAAGACTAGAGACAGGAAGTGACAGTACCAGCATACTGGCAGGATATTTGAGGCCAAAGAAAGAGAACAAAACCTGAAATTTGAAGGTTAGAAGAGGCCAGAATAACAATCAGTGATAAAGTAGACATGCAAAGGCTAATGATGGAATAAGCAATGGAAGGAAGGTGAAAAGTTGTGGCTGGGAACATAGCGATATACACTGACTGTGAAATAAAAGGAAGGACAGGAAATTGATGCTAAGAAATTTCCATTCACAATAGGGAAATGTATGAGCAAATTTCTCTTCATATCATGTGAGCAATGATGCCTGCTCATCTGAGGTCCTAGACACTGTCTACTGTAACTGCCTGCAGCAACAGAATTGGTGTATACCTGTACTCTCCACTATGGCAGCCATGAGCCAAATGTGGCCAATGAACATCTAAAACGTTGTTCATGTGACTAAAGGACTGAATTCAAATTTACATATCCATGTATGGCTAGTGCTAAGGTAATGGATAGTGCAGCTCTAGGGAAAAGAAGTCACTGGGAAAGAATATAACCACTACTATATGCAGGTGACAGTAAGCTAGAAGCAAAAAAGTTGCCAAGGAGCATTGATTTGCACTCAGTAAACACCAATGAGTAGGCCAAGAGCATAAATTCCTGAGCCATTTCCTTGAGTGACCACAAGCAAGATCAGGCATTTCTTCTGCTATCTGTAAAATAAAAATCAAAAGTATGGCAATATTTCACAGAATGAACTGAAAGTGACGAAAAATAAGACAATCCAAATGCATAGGTAAGCCCTTGGATGTTGGGCCTTTTCTGATAATCTCTTCAAGTTTTATAGATGGCATTTCAGCTGTAGGCACATCTACTTTTTGAATTTTTTTTTATTTTAAAAATAAAAGAAGGAAAACATATTAACAAACAGACATCTATTTACAAAACAGCAGGAGAACAATACAAACAATACAGTTACACATAAAGTGGTAGGAAATTAACAATGGTTGCTGTATTACGTATTGGTATCTTCAAAGTGGTTTCTCAGGAAAACAAAGAGACATGCAATTAGGATCAAACAAGTAATCATTAACTGTTCCTTTCAGTAAAGCAATAGAAGAGAGTAGTATGACTGTTTGCTATCCTGTATATACATACATACATAATTTCCCCTTCTTTCCCTTTTCTTTTCCCATGACCCGGTTGCCCTTTGCTCTTCAGGATTTTCATTTCACCATGTCTATTGTACCTCCTAGTTTTTATTCACTCCTTAAGGTTCTCACACAAGTGAGACAATTACATTGTTACATATGTATGTCTGATTTATTTCACTTATGAGTATGGTCTCAAGTTGTGATCATTAGCCTTTGCATGTTTTATTTACCTATAAAAGCCTCAAGTTTACTTTTCTTTATACCTGAGTAATATTACATTATAAGTACCACAATTGTTTTTATCCAATCTTCAGTAGATGGACATTTGGGTTGCTTCCACAATTTAGAAATTACAAATGTGCCGCTATGAACATGGGGGCATGTATATCGCTGTGATATGACATTTTCAGATCTTCTGGGAAAATACTCAGGAGGGGAATAGCTGGGTTGAATGGGACCTCTAGACCTAGTTTGCTGAGGAATCTCCAAACCAATCTCCACAGTGGTGTCACCACTTTGCATTCCCATCAGCAGTCCAGAACAGTTCCTATTTCTCCACAGCCTCACCAGCATTTGTTATTGGATGATTTCTTCATGCCGGCCAATCTTACTGGGGTGAGATGAAATCTCAATGTTGTTTTTATTTGCATTCTCAAATGACAAAAGATGTAGAACATTTTCTCATATATTTATTTGCCATTTGTATTTCTTTTTCTGAGAAGTGTGTATTCATCTCAGATGCCCATTTCTGGATTGGGTCTTTGAATTTGGACACGTTCATGCTTTTTAATACTTTGTATGTTTGAGATAGAAAACCTTTGTCCAAGGGACAGCCAGCTAGGATTTTTTTTTCCCAGTTTATGGGTTTTCTTTTTACTCTGCTGGTGATCTCTTTAGATGTGCAGAAACTTTTCAGTAGGATGAGATCCCAGTTGTTAATTCTTTGAAGTATATCACATGTAGTCCAGTTTTTGTTCATGAACTCTCTGCCTACTCCTATCTCTTCAAGGTTATCTACTTTCTCTTCTAATAAATTTTGTGTTTCTGTTTTAATATTGAGATCTGTGATCCATTTTGACTTGAGTTTGGTTCATGGTGATAGACTTGGGTCTATTTTCAGTCTTTGGCATGTAGCAAACCAATTTTTCAAGCACCATGTATAAAGAGGTTATCGTGCATCCAGTGAGTTTTTTTGGCACTGTGTCAAAGATTAGGTGGCTGAGTGTGTTTGCAGTTGTGTCTGTGTCTTCCTGTCTGTTCCACTGATCTGGTCTGTTTTATAGCCAGTTGATATTATTACAGGAGCTTTGTAGTATAATTTCAGGTCAGGGATTGTGATTCCAGTTGACTTGTCTTTGTTGCCCAGGATTGCTTTTGCTATTCTGGGTCTCTTCTGGTTTCCAATGAATTTAAGGAATGTTTTCTCTAGATCTGTAAAGTATGCTAACAGTAGTTTAATCAAATTGCATTGAATCTGTACAACAATTTTGGCAGTATGGCCATTTTCATAATGTTGGTTCTTCCTACCCATGAGCAAGGAATATATTTCCATTTATTGAAATCCTCTTCAATCTCTTATTCAGAGTACTGTAGTTTTCATTGAATAGACCTTTTACTTCTTTTGCTAAATTGATTCCTAAATATTCCAGTTTCTTGGATGGTATTATGAAAGGTATGGTTTCCTTAATTTCTCTCCCAGTCTGTTCTTTGTGTATAGGACTACTATTGATTTTTGGTGTAGACTTTGTATCCAGCTACACTGCTGAATTTGTTGATTATTTCAATAAGTCTTCTTGTGGAGTTTTTGGAATCTTCCATGTAAAGTATCATGTCATCTCCCAATAGTGATAGTTTTAATTCTTTCTTTCCTATCCTTATTCCTTTTATTTGTCTCTCTTGTCTAATTGCTCTGGCTAATGCATCCAGAACTATGTTGAACAGGAGTGGTGACAGCAGATATCTTTGTCTTGTTCCTGCTTTTAAAGTAAAATCTTTCAGTTTTTTTCCATTTAGTATGATGTTGGCTGTTGGTTTGTCATAGATGGTTTTGATCAGATTGAGGTAAACATCTATTCCTATTTTCTGTAGAGTTTTTATCATGAATGCATATTTGGACTTTGTTGAAAGCTTTTTTGCATCTACTGAGATGATCCTATGGTTTTTGTCTTTGTCTCTATTGATATAGTGTATAACATTAATTAATTTGTAAATATTGAATATTGTGCATTCCTGGAATGAATCCAACTTAGTTGTGGTGTATCATTTTCTTGATGATTTGCTTCATTCTCTTTGCCAGCATTTTATTGAGTATCTTTGAATCTGTATTCATTAGGGAGATTGGTCTGTAGTTCTCTTTGTTGGCTGGGTCCTTCTCTGGTTTTGGTATCAGTATAATACTTGCCTCCAGAAATGAGTTGGGGAGAATTGCTTCCTTTTCAATTTCATTGAAGAGTTTGAGGAGTGTTGGCATTAATTCTTCTCTGACTGTTTTATAGAATTCTGCTGTGAATCCATCAGGGCCTGGGCTTTTCTTTGTTCCTAAGTTTTTAATCACATTTTCAATCTCAATTGATATTTGTTCAGGATTTTTATATCTTCTTGACTCAATCTTAGTTTTCTGTCCTATGGGAGTAAAAATTTTCAAAGTAGGTATTAATGATCTTTTGAATTTCTGTAGCATCTGTAGTGATTCATCCTTTTTGTTCCTTATTGTATGAATTTGAGTTTTTTCCTTTCTTTTTTTGATAAGGTTGGCTAGGGGTTTATCAATTTTACTTATTCCTTCAAAGAACCAACTCTTTGAATCATTTACTTTGTAGTATTTTCTTCATTTCAATTGCATTAATTTCTGCCCTGATCTTTATAATCTCCTCCCTTCTTTGGCTTTTCGCTTGACTTGTTCTTCTTTTTCTAAGAGTTTGAGGTGCAGCATTAGGCTATTCATTTGTTCTCTTTCTGTTTTCCTTATGTATGAGTTCACCACTATAAATTTCCCTGTGAGGACTGCTTTCATTGCATCCCACAGATTCTGGTAAGTTGTATCTACATTTTCATTTGTTTGTAGGTATTTTTTTCTTTAATTTCTTCTGTGACCCATTGGTTGTTCAGGAAGTTGCTGTTTAATTTCCAAATGTTTATGGAGTTTTTGGAGTTCCTTTTGTCATTAATTTCCAATTTCACTGCACTGTGGTCAGATAATATGCATGGGATAATTTAAATTCTTTTGAATTTAGGTAAGTATGCTGTATGGGCTAAGATGTGGTCTATCTTAGAGAAAGTCCCATGTGCAGTGGAGAAAATGTGTATTCTGATACTGTGGGGTGGAACATTGTACACATCTACTAAGTCCATTTGTTCACAGCATTGGTTCAGATTATTGCTTTGCTGATTTTTTTGTCCAGTTGACCTATCTGTGTCGAAGGGGTGTTGAGGTCCCCTATCACACCAGTGTTATTAATTATATGGGTTTTCATGTCTGTTAAGATTTGTCTTATATAGTTTGGTGCTCCAATATTTGGTGCATACATGTTTATGATTGTTAGCACATCCTCTTGCAGTTTTCCCCTAACAAGTATGCAGTGGCTTTCTTTATATCTTTTGACTGTTCTTGGTTTGAAGTTTTCATTGTCTGCAAAAAGAATAGCTAGTCCTGCTTTTCTCTTAGTTCCTGTTGCATAGGGAATTGTTTTCCATCCTTTGACTTTCAGTCTATGGATTTCCTTTTGAGTAAAATGTGTTTCCTGTATACAGCATTTCATTCGATTTTGTTTCTTAATCCACTCTGCCTGTCTGTTTCTTTTTACTGGTCCTTTGAGGGCATTTACATTTATGGTCATAACCGATATGTGTTGGCTTAATATTGTCATGTTATTTACTTATTGTTGGTTTCTTACTTTTTCTACCTGCTTACTTGCTTATTCTTCTTGAGGGTTCCTTTCTATTGTTGTTCTTGAAATTGTATTCATTTTCTTCTCTGTCTAGAATGTCTTTTACTATTTTTTGTAAGGATGGTTTGGCACCCATGAAGTTCTTCATCTGCTCTGTCATGGAAATATTTTATTTCTCCGTTAAACTTGAAGGAGAGCTTGACAGGATATATCAATCTTGGTTGGAACCTTTTTTGTTTTAGGACCTGTACTACTTCACTCCGAGCTCTTCTCCATTGGAGGGTTTGTGTTAAGAAGTCTGCCATGATTCTGATGGGCTTTCCTTCATAGATGATCTGTTCCTTTTCTCTAGCATCTTTTACATTCTGTTCTTTTGCTGGAAATCTGGGATCTTGATTATTATGTCTTGGTGTAGTTTTATTATGGTTATGACTAGCAGGAGTTCTATATGCCTCATTTACCTTTATCTCAGGTTCTGTTTCCTTGCTTGGGAAATTTTCTGCTAGTATTTCTGCAAATATCAGTTTATGTCATTTATGTTGCCTCTTGCTGTTTCTTCTACTCCTATCAGTTTGACATTCTCTCTCTTTGCCTAGTCTTGCAGCTGTTGAATTGACTTTTCCTGGATCCTTGTTGATTTTAATAGATCCTTCCTTTCATGACTGCTAGATGCCATGCTGTCTGCATGATCTGAAATTCTATCTTCAGCTTCATTCAAGCGGTTTTGCAAGCTTTCAATGGAAGTTTTGATTTCCTGGAAATCTCTGCGTCTGTGTCATGCGTTCTAATTCATTCCTATATTGCTCATGTTAACATTTCCATCTATTGCCTATGTTCATCTATTTTTTTTTTTTTTTGTCTGTTTCTTCTCTTGATGTGTGGAGCATTTCTTTCACTATTATTGTCATTTCACTTTTTGCCTGAGAGATTATGTCTGATCTGATCTCTTCTTCTATGGGCTGATAGAGTTGTTCCTTTACTTCCTTTGCAATCATTTCAGCAATTTCAAGTATGTGTTTACCAAGTTCTCCTATGTTAATGTCTCCTGGACTTCTTCTGAGTGGGAGGGAGTTCTGAGATTATGTTTTAGCCCTTTGCCTTGTCATGTTTGATGCCACAAGCAGAATGCTCAGTCTCTGTCTTCTTTGGTAGTTCAGCAAAGGTAACTAGTGGCCCTAATTTTCGTGGTGATCAGGCCTGCCCTTCAGTGTCCGCTGGGATGCCCTGCTTAGTCTGGGGTCTTCCAGTAGATGGTGAAGTGTACCTAGTTCTCCCTGGTCTCAGAACCAAACTATGAAGTCAGTTGATGGCAGATGGTCTGATCCATCAACACCTCACAGTTCAGGGCACGTGTATGACCAAGAATCTGGCAGTACTGGTGGCGCAATCCCAGACCAGTGGTCCTATGACCCCAGGCAGTTCAGGATGCAGGGTTAACAGTTTGTGGACCACCTGATTCTGTATCTTCAGTCTGTTTAGGCCACACATAGGAGCCAGACATGGGCTGCACCAACAGGGATCACAGATTGCTTGTGCATGTCACCTCCAGAAGGTCAGGGCACAAGTGAAGCCGAGACCTGAACTGCAGTGCAGCAGCTCGTGGAGTGCCCTCTCCCATACCTCAGTCAATGCTGGGCGCTCAGGGAGGGCCCACACGCGAAACCCAGGTGAGAGCAGTTCGCAGGCCTTCTTGGTGAGGCTCTCCTGTCTGCACCAAGTGAATGAAGGGCGGAGACTCAGACAGTAATGGTGGCAGTGTCGTGGGTCGCCTGCCCTGCCCCTGGGAAGTAGATGGGAAATACCTGGTTCTCTCAGCAGCATTCTGCTGGGAACCATGTTGACAGTGGGGCTGATTGTGTTTCTCCACTCACTTCAGGCTGCACACAGGAGCCAGGTCTGGGCTGCACTAACAGTGATCACAGACTGCCTGTGTATGACCTCCAGAAGTTCAGGGTGCAAGTCAAGGCCAGACCTGAAATGCAGTACCAGCAGCTTGTGTAGCACCCTCTCCTATGCCTCACTCAGTGCTGGGCATGCGCAGGCAGTGCCCACATGTGAACCATGGTGGGAGCAGTTCGCAGGCCTTCTGAGTCAGGATCTCCTGTCTGTACCAGGTGCATGGAGGGTGGAGACTCCTACTTTTTGAGTTATTATTAGTGAGGAAAGACAGACAAAGAATCTGGAAAGGAGTCACAATCACCAATCAGCCACACTCCCCAGTGAAGTGTTCGGTGTGGGAGGAGTGTTAGATACCCACATTAAACCAAAGGTTTAATGGTCACCTGATATGAGTTTTATATCTCAGAGGGGAGAACATTAAAAGGCTACTATAAGAATGTAATTTAAATTATTGTATTATTCTAAGCAAAAGAGAACCTATATACATTCATCCTTTCTTTTTTTGAATGCTACAAAGATATTTTTTCAAAAGGTTGTTATTGCCAATCATACTCTTATCAAATTCACTCCCCTGACCTGCAATTCTAGACTTAGAAATTTATTCCAAGTAAAGAAGAAAAGTTTGATAGAGAGGACCACAAAAGTTATCCAAATATTATTTTTAAAATGAGCAAGGCATGGTGGCAAATACCTATAATTTTACAACTCTGGAAGGCTGGTCTGAATCCAGCTGAGGCTACTTAGTGGCTGAGTAGGACCATGTCTCAAAATAAAAAAAATAAAAAAGAGGCCAACTCATTGTGAAGACCCTGGGTCAGATCATCAGTACAGGGGGAAGAAAAGATATAAGGACGTTGAAAAGAAAATAAAGATTAAGATGATATTTTAAAGAATTGTAAGAGTGGCCCTGAATCAAGGCCAGCAGTTTCTGTAGCTGTTGGTTTCAAGCAGAAGCCTAAAGTGGTATCTTTCTATGGTCTGTTGGCCATTTCAGAATTTTAGAAATGTAATGGTCAATTCACTAGAAAGTAACAAATAACTAAATAAATTTTACGAGAGGACTTCAAGATGGCGACTGGGTAGGCAGCTGAGAGAGAACCTCCCAGAAGAATGCCACTCAGACAAAGGAATATAGGAATATAGCAACATGTGAAGGACAGAAGGGAAAGAGGTGGGTATCCTGAACTCAGGAAGAATCTGAAACGGGAATTGAAGCCCTCGGAAAGACTAAGCAAAACCTCTGCTGGAGGAAAGGATCGGAGATCCCCCTGGCACAGTCAAGGGAGAGGAGAAGGAGGAAGTCACTGCTCCAAGCACACCCATGGCCCACGCCCTCATTCTGGCATTCGCAGCTTCAGCTTCAGAGGCCCACACTCACTGAAGCCTCCCAACTCGGCCAGGGCAGAGTGGAGTTCCGAGAGCTGGTCCAGGGCTGGAGAGAGGAGGGCACAGCCAGGAAATGAGGCAATGGCGGTCAGGAGCAGTTGTCGAACCCAGTGTGAGAATGAGAGGTTGCGACAGCCACTGGGGCAGAGTCCCCACCCTGCAGCAACCTTCCTAATCAGCGCCTGGGGAGAATCAATGCAACTAGTACACAGCCCACCACGCCCGGCTCTGCGCCTGCCTCGAGGCGGTGGCCCCTGCCTCTCCCCTGGGTGAGCGGCTACCGGCGGAGAGCAGCGGGGAACCTTGGCGGTGAACCACAATGGCTCCCAGGGATCCAGACAAAGAGCGGACGGGGGCTCCAGCACCACAACAGGAGGGAGATGCAGATGGAGGTGGATCGTGTGGTTCCATGCCCTTCTCACTCCCAACATCAGGCAGGAAGCACGAGCTGGGTTGCCGGGACTCAGTTCCCACCCTGAACTCTCTCTGGAAGCACCTTGAGTCTTGGCGGCTTGAGCAAGCACCGCCAGTGCCTGGCAACAATGGGATGAATCCATGGTCTTCAGGACTCACCCCAAACTATTAATGTGAGCACCAAGAGGGTCTCCTTACAGCTTGCACATATGAACCTTGCATGAACCTATAGCAACAAATTAGGTGAAAAGCAGCAGACCAGGAGTCTGAAATACAACAACATACTCTATACAGCAGACCCGAGAAAATCCTCCAACTCTATTCTAGAACTAATCTTTAAACTCAGTTCATACCCTGAACTAACACAGTGAGAACAGGCCGAGATTTGAAGCCCTTACACCAAGTATCGTAAGTTTGTCCAATGCCCAGCTGCAAGGGGTGGGGAATGGTAATACTGGAGATCAGGAGGTGGGAGTAGAAGGGCCTCTGGCATCGAGGGAATGGGACAGAGCTGAAGGGGTCACCGAGGGCACCCTGATGGGGGCGTGTGCCCTGTGGCTGCTCCACTGTGGGCCCCGTGGCTGCTCCACCGTGGGCCCCGCGGCTGCTCTGCTGAGGGCCCCGCAGCTGCTCCGCTGTGGGCCCTGTGAGGGCACCCTACAGACTGGACCCACCCCCACCCATAGCACGGTGATGGGGCGGAGCCAGGCGGTCCGCTGTGAGCATAGGTGCTTTTCCACCTCCGACCATGGCAGTTTGTATACACTCATGTATGCTATAATATAGTCTGAGGTAGCTATATTTCTTCCCAAGGCGAGAGTCCAGGGGTATAGATAAACCCAGGAAATACAGTTATTATCACACAGAAGAAGACTGAGTGGTAGGGCAACAGAGATGAGGGAGGAGAAAATTGAATGATCAAATGGGCCATCATCTGTGTAACTGAGTAACATGTGAAGGTAACTTTATGTAGGACAGCATCCAGAACTAATTCCTTTCTATGTTCTCTATAATTTGTATTTCCTCAATTGTTTTTGTATTAACAGAAGTGAAGATAACTTTATGTTATGCAGCATCCAGTGCTGATTCCCTACTATCGTCTCTATAATTTGGTATTTCCTTTAATGTTTGTGTGTTAACTAGTGTGAAGATGACATTATGTAATACAGCATCCAGTGCTAATTCCCTGCTATGTTCTGTATAATTTTGTATTTTCGATATTGTTTACAGCTTGTTCTGGTTAGTATGTCTCCATTCTTTTGTCTTTAAAATAAAAAAAGATGAAAAAAAAAAAAGAATTGTGAGAATATATAAATCAGTAAAAGTACTTTAAAGAAACGTATTAGATAAATTGACGAGGAACATAAGGCAGCAGCATTAACAATAGAAGGGTATCATCCTATAGTCCAGACTATCAAATGTTTCATTTGACTAGTATTTCTAAATTGAATGATTCCCCCCAAATTCTAATGTATATATTTACTATTTCTACATTTAAATTGTTTCCACTTATAAATATATATTTAAATTTATAAATGTACTTGATTTATAAATGTTCTGAAAAGTTAGAAAAATGAAGGAAGCCAACACAGCACCAACCTAGGTACGATAATAGGGTGTGGTTGCATAAAGAATGTGGATTTATTTTTAAAATCTTGTTTTTCTGATTCATTTCTCAAACATGAGAGTAGGAAGACATACAAACTATTAAAAATTATTCAAAATTGAGCATGAAGTAATATGAACTTTCCAAGGATAATAAAAGCCACTGGAATTGGGTCACCACTTGAGCTTTACAAATGTCACGACCTTCTTACATCATCAGCAGTTGCTCAGGTAACCTGTGCTTATCTATATATGTACCCATTTTTTTCCTTTACTATCCAGTTGACTTCAAAGCATTTCATCAGTAGCCACTAGGGATAAACTACTTTTTTTAAAAAATCAGTTTCTAACGAGACTATTAGAACATTGTAAGTGGATAAAACACAAGCTTGTGCCAAGTCCAAAGTACAACCCATCTATGGAAAGAACAGAGTCAGAAGAACGGCCTTTCTGCAGTCATGGCCTATATATTTTTAGGGATGAGTGAATTTGTTTATTTAGTCTATTTATTACACAATGTGTCCTTGATATCTTTATAGCCATATTCTAAGCAGAGTGTGACTAAGGTTAATTTAAAGCTACAATATAGCTTTGCCCTTAAAGAATTTACAGGTTCATAAAAGTGTAATAAAAAGGTAGAAAGTGAAAAGTATCTTTAGATACAGAGAAAAATTTGAGGGCAGACAAAAATCACTTCAAGACAGGAGACAGCTAAGGGGAACTTTATGAACAGGAAACATGAAGATTGAAAAAGATTGAAAAAGTAGGCTGACTCCATCTTAATAGTCCAGATCTTATTGGAAGGCTATGTGCTCCAAACTGATAGCTGGAGAAGAAAAAGCACCAGTAATCCTAGCACTGGGGGAGACTGAGGCAGAAGTATTCAAAGCTTGAGCTCTGCCTGGGGAATCCAGCAACTTAGCAACATCCTATCTCAAAATAAAACAAATACAAATGTGCTAGGGATGTAAGTCCATATGGTGGCTCAGAGTTCAATCCTTAGTAGCATGCCCCAAAAAGTGGTGTGTGTGTGTGTGTGTGTGTGAGAGACAGAGACAGAGAGAGAGACAGAGAGAGAGAGAGAGAGAGAGAGAGAGAGAGAGAGAGAGAGAGAAATAGCCATACTTAGCTATTACCTAAGATGAACACTGTTAGTATAACCAGATGATGAAGGAAATGAAGATGTTATGATGTCTTTCAACAGAAATGGAAATAAAGGAAGAACAGAAGAGGGAAATGGGGTGCTGGAGAACATGCTGGTGGAGACCCAGCGGACCCTGGGAGTGAGCTTGGGAATTACAGAATACTGTCCCCATACATCTGGGGACTGGGGCCTTGAGAGGGAGGACAGCAGAGTTCACGACAGTGGAAATTCCCAGGAGCAAGACAGAAAAGACTCTCTGGGAAACATCTACTTCGTGAGCGGACAGATGCAAGAAGGCACTTGGGTCTGATATGAGTTCAGTCTGTTATCTAATTCTCTTTCCAAAAATTTTATTTAGTGCTTAGCACAAAATCTGACACAGAGTAGGTGCTTAATACTTCAGGTTTAATACATAAATGTAAGAGGCACATTCAGCAATGTTGTTACTATGCAGCATTCATAATTGCTTTATAAAGAATTAAGCCACTTCAAATAGTTTTCTTTGGTAAAAGTGATGTTTCACCTCCAAAATTTTTAATCAGTTGTTTTTTTATACATGAAACTGACCCTATTCCCCAATCATTTTCATTGACCTTTCTGTAATCTCATTGCTCTTTTACATACAGTATGATTATCTCCAAATATAGAAGGCATTCATTCTAACAAAACACTTAAGTATTAAACCTAATATTCATCCCCTTTCATCTTAACACATCTTCTTGTAAATATTATAAGCACAGTTAGCAAAACAAGGTCTGTGAAACCTGTAAACAGAAAAATCAATAGAATATGTTGCTGAAGTGAGCATAGAAATCAATAGAAACCCACTCCACAGTGATTTTAAATTGAAACTCAGGTACATTATGAGATGTATATTTTTTCCCAAAAATACAGAAACAGCTTGTGATGATCCTGATGAAAAACATGGGCCGAAGTTCACTCTTCTACCACAGGCCATTCAGTTTGGTGTTACTTCTCTCAAATGGTGCCATAGATCCAACAAATTTCCCAATATTAAATTAACTGATGTTTTTAGTATTCAAAATATATTCTAAAAAGGAACTGGGGATCATATCCTGAGCTGCCTCATGCTCTCGTCTGCCACACACTGTCAGCCACCAAACCACCTCTAGGACTTCACTTAAAAGTAATCCCAACAATCTGTTTTTTCTTTTTTTTTAAATAAAATAAATTGGCTGTCATAGTGGCAGAGAGAAGAATGTACACAAGATCATTAAAATTTCAGCATCTCTTATTTCCAAAAATGTGATAACAGAAAATACCTCTGGGTGTTTATATATTTGGTGACTGCATATACTCACTATCAGCTTCATTCCTGCCTGGTGGGGAGGGCGCAGAGTCTATTCCCCTTTCGCAAGGATTTCAGGCTTGGATTCACAACTTCTTGTACCTGAGAAGCTTCTAACGTAACTCTGCAGTTGGGATCTTTCTCTGTCTTTCCCACTGTCATGAAAATAGGCGTGCCCTAGTACTAGGTGGTCCCATCGGCTTGGTCCCCAAATAAACTATACAACAAATGTGCATGTAAGTGTGTACCTAAGATCAACCTGCAGTCTGAAATACAGGCCAAGGAACTGTCTTGCAGCTGGTGAGACAAAATGTGAAAAATAAAGCCAGGCATGGTGGCACATGCCTGTAACCCTAATACTCAAGAGGCAAGAGGATAGCCTTGAGTTTGAGGCTAGCCTAAGCTACACAGTGAGGTCAAGCCCAGCCTGAACTACATAGCAAGACCCTGTGTCAAAACAAAACAAAACAGAACAAAACCATCAAATTATAGACCATATAGCGGCTGGAGACACAGCTCTGGGGCTCAGCACCTGCCCGGCAAGTGTGTGGTCCTGATTTTGATTCCCCGGTCTCCCCAAAAAAAGAAAAAAAAAAAGAGCTAAGAAAATATATAAATCAGTGAGATGCTGAGGACTATTATGAATGCTAAAACAGTATTATTCTTTCAGACTACATGACACCTACAGTTAAACAGATACTTTTTCAGGCCTAGTTAGAAATATGACAAGGATATTGGCTTGCAACAGAATTAGAAATAGTTCAGATTTGAACGCAACTGATTTAAAAGCAAAAGGTTTGAAAAATCCTGTTCCAACCATTTCTCTACAGATGTGTAATCTAAGCAAGAGTTAAGAGATTAAAAGATTTTTCCCCAGGTCATATTAGTAAGAACTACTATCCAATGTTCTTGTGTATCCAGGGACCTCTAGACAGTAGTTTTTTCCTGTACCAACAGAAGTTAACCTGGAGGAAACTGTCATTTGCAAAACATACTGACCATATATGAATATGAAGTTTTGGGACTCCACAATAGTATACCATTATGACACTATGCACTACTTGCCAACATACGTGGATTAGTCAACTGCAGACAACACCCTCAGAATCTGCAACTTTAACTATCAAAAGCAAAATCAGTGGATTAACATATACTTACATAAAGTTAACTGGACAGAAACATTTCTAAGAATCTCGACACACCAGTTTGTGCCATAAGCAATGGTATTAACAAATCTTTAGAAAAAGACCTATTAATTGCAAAGTAGAAACACAGTAGCCAGAAAGAAGATACGGAAGGAATTAGAGAAACAGAAGAGGTACAGTGTGGATAGCAGTGTCAAGGGAGAGGAGGCAAGCTGGAGAATATAACAACTGGAACGTGAGGAATGGGAGAAAGCCCTGTTATGGAGAATGTTAACCCAGATAAACTAATCCGAAGACTGAGCCCTGGATGACAAATTCAGTTTCTCATGTGTTATAGTTTATCTAAAGTTTCCTCCCAAAGTCTCTGTGTAAAGGAGTTCTGTGAAGGTGAGGACACACCCATCTGTGATTAAACTGCTCATGCGCTCAGAGCTGAGTGTGTCACAGGACTGGCTGGAGGAGGCGGGTCTTGGGGGCATGTCCTTGGAGTGTAGACTCTTGCTTGGTCGCTTCCTCCCTCTGCTTCCCAGCTACCAAGGGTAGAGGGGCTTCTTCTACCTTTCTTCTTTTTCTTCTACTATGCCATTTCTGCCATGGTTTCAAAAGTCTACGGAGTAAATCATCTCAAGCTGTGTAACAAATAAATTTCTCTCCTTGAAGTTGCTGTTGTCAGGTATCTTGGTCCCAAGAAGAAGACTTGTTCTTCCAAGAGGCAGAATATTCAGGACAGACCTCCTGAGCATTCTAGTCATCAGAATCCATGTATTACAGTTTGCCTCCTGGCTTACACATCAATCTCCCTGATTCTGGTCAATTCTTCAGGGCCTTGAGGGGGAAGTAGGGTTCACTTCACCAGGGTAATGCTGCCTGTTGAGGCCTCTAAAATCAACCTCTTGGCCTTTGGTAGGATGCTCAAAGTTACTTTCTACTCCTGTACTTCAGCAACACACTTACTGTGCTAATATGTCTTCAACAGAGACCTCTCAAAGATAGAAAGTATACCAGGAAAAGTCCATAAGAAAACCAATGTGGGACCTCAATATAAATTGAATATATTTTTTATGTAGGTCTTGAGTGAAAAGTCTAGAGGTTTCAAGTCCTTCGCAGCAGGCACTTTACTCACACTCATTAGCTTCCACAGGACCAAACCTCATGCCACACAACTGAATGCAACAACTTATACGAAGGCATTTCTTTCTGCCCCCATGTTCTTATTGCCAAGGTTGACCATTCAGTGTATACTTCATTAATATAAATGAATTGTAACTCTTCAAAAAAAATGGCTATAGTCATTATGTTTGAGAGTTTCTAAAATGCCTTCCCTAAATATTTAGTTCACCAAATTAAGGTTCTGCAAAATTCTTTCACGATGGTACTTTCATATTTAGACCTGTACCTTTTGCTTTTAGAGTTAATAGCAAGTATGTATTTGTTCATTTGAAGTCAAAAAATTACTATGAAAATTACTTTCCCAGTAAATGTGCACTGCTTTCAATGCTTTTTCAGCATTACCCAAACTGAAGACTGGTTTTTTTTAAAAAAAGAATGTGATCTGATAATTTTGTACAAGTTTTCTACAAGTTTTTGTAGAAAATTATCAAATCACATTTTTTTAAAACAGTTTTCCACAGACCAATAGGATGTATCAGAAGGTCCTTATTTTTACTCAAGCTGGTACCTACAGAGCCATCAAGACAGACCAAGGACTCCATTTTCATTCTAATTCCTCAGCAAGGGCTCTTTCCCTAGCCTGATACCAAGAATACTCTATCTAGGAATGCCTTTTTGAATAGGATGGCCTAGTTAAGAGAAAGAATCCAGTGTGGTACCCACTATTGTGGGTTGTTTAATCAAGCACCATCCCTGAAAATGATTTTTTTTTTTCTAGTCTGAGACCCAGAACAACTAAAACCAAATTCACTTAAGAATTCACAGTATAATCCACCACAACTTGGTAAGTTTGGATCTCTACCTAGACGACCCAAAGAGACAAACAAGAGACAACTGCAGAGAGGGTACAGACTAGACATACACCCACCGAGTTTAAACTTAGGATGAGTTTAAGCTCCATCTTACGTGGTAAGCAGCTAAGCTTGTGTGGCTCTCACAAGAACAGCTGGATCTAGCATTAAGTACAGCAGGTTATATCCAGCACAGACCAGAGGTCTCTGTGACTTCCCCATCTACCAAAGTGAGCAAGGACATCCTTTGGTTTAAACGTTTGCCACAATTTTTGGTAAAGAGACAGAAGGGCTTCTGGAATCAGGGTAGGAGTGGAGGGCAGCTCTCAAACCCATAGGCCATAAAATAGGCAGAGAAAACTATGACTTGCTAAATTCTCAAAACTGTGGACCATGAGAAGAATATACCTATTAGATGACATAAAGAAGATTCATCTAAGATTAACTAGAATTAGTGCAAAAACAGAAGAGAGTACAAATGGCATTTAAAAACCTATTTACAGAAGTAATAGCAAAAGAATTTTCAAATATGGGGAAAGAACAAATAAATGAGGCATAAAGAATCTGAAACACCCATGATCAGAAAATAACTTGTCCAGAATGTATTATTAAAACCCTGCAAGTCCAACACAAATAATAAATAAACTACTAAGAGAACCCCATTAAAAAAATCCTACCTGATGGATACAGTGCTGAACTCTACCAGAACTTTAGGAAAGCTCTAACACCACTACTCCTTAAACTCTTTAATAAGAATGAAAGGGAAGGGTACTGTCAAAGTCATTCTTGGAAGCTAGCGCTGTCCTGATTCCAAAAGGAGAAACAACCCAACAAAGAAAGGGAACTAAAGACCAATATCTTTAATGAACATAGATGAAAAGTCCTCAAGACACTGAAACAATGTGACAAGTCATCAAAAAGGACATATATCATGACCAAGTAGACATCATCCCTGGGATGCATGGTTTCAACATAGGCAAATGAACAAATGGAACATATCACATATACAGAAACAAGGATTAAAACCATATATCATCTCAATAGATGCAGAAAAGTCCTTTGACAAAATCCAACATTCTTTCATGATTAAAGAAAAAAACATGAAGAAACTAAATATAGTAGGACCTTCTCTCAATCTAAGAAAAGCCATATAAGACACACCTAGTATCAACACCATATTAAATGAGGAAAACCTGAATGCTTTCCCTGTAAAATCAAGAATAGGACAAGGATATCCACTATCACCACTCATGTACAATATAGTACTCAAAACTACCATAGCAATCAAGCAAGAGAAAGAAATAAAAGACAATTGTATAGGAAAGGAATTTAAATTATCACTTATTATTTGCAGATGGCATGATCCTGTACATAGAAGACCCAAAAAATTCCACCAAAGACTCCTAGAATTAATAACTAAATTCAATAATGTGTCAGGATACAAAATCAGCACCCTTCAAAAATCCATAGCATTCCTGTATAGCAATAAAGAACTCACACAGAAGAAGTTAGGAAAATACCATTGACAATAGCATCAAAATGAATTAAATACTTAGGAATTAACCTAAATAAGGACGTGAAAGGCCTCTACAACAAAAACTAGAGTACTCTTTAAAAGGATAATGAAGAGGACACCAGAAAAGATATCCTCTGTTCCTGGACAGGCAAAAGCAAAATGGTCATTCTTCCAAAGCTGATATACAGATTTAACACAATCACAATCAAAATACCAATGGTATTCCTCACAGATCTAGAGAAAGCAACTCTAAAATTCATATGAAATCAAGAGAGACCCAGAATACCAAATGGAATTCTGGACAACCAGAGAAAGTGGGAGGCATCATAATCCTAGACTTCAGTACAACACTACTGCCAAAGAAATAAAATGTGGATGAACATATCACCATAAAGGGTGCACCTATCTAATCTTTGATACAGGGGCCAAAAGCACACTCTTTGGATGAAAGACAGTCTCTTTAACAAATGATCCTGGGGAAACTGGCTATTCACATGCGTAAGATTGATCTGTATCTCTCTCCAAGTACTAAACTAAAATCAGACTGGATCAAAGTCCTAAACGTTAAAACAAAAATACTTAATCTTCTGGAAGATAAAACAGGTAAAACTCTTGAAGATATATGTATAACAGACAAGGAATTCTCAAATATTCTTGAATAGAACCCAAATTAGATTAGAAATAACACGAAGAATTCACAAACAGGACATATCAAATTAAAAAGTTTCTGCACAGCAAAGGTAACAACCAACAGAGTAAAGAGTCAACTTGTAGAATGGGAAAATATTTTGCCGGCTACTCCTCAAATAGAGGACTAGTTTCTATAATATATAAAGGACTCAAAAAAATTGGACCCCTTAAAATAAAAGACCCAGTCAAGAAATGGACAAATGAAATGAACAGACACTTCTCAGAAGGAATACAAATGTCCAACAGATACATGAGAAAATGTTCAATATCTCTGGCCATTAGAGAAATGCAAATTAAAATAACAAAGACACACTATCTTACTCCAAAAGAATGGGTATCACCAAGTAATCAGTGAACACATATCAGTGAGGCTACCGGAAAAGGAACCTTTCTACGTTGTTGTTGGCAATGTGAGCTAGTACAATCATTATGGAAATTAGCATAGAGAGTCCTCAAAAACCTAAAATTAACAATTTCATTCAACCTAGCTATTTATTCTCTTCCAATAGGTACTTTCCTAAAAGTGTTAAAGTGGTGATACCTATATATTCATGTTGATAGCAGCAGAATACATAACACATAAATCTTTTTTTTTTTTTTTTTTTCCGCATAACACATAAATCTTGACAGCAGCCTATATATGTCTATCAACAGATGAACAGATAAAGAAAAGGAGGATAAACCTGAATCACTTGTAGGAAAATGGATGCACCCTGAGAGAAAATGTTAAGTGACGTAAACCAGACACAGAGTTAAATATCACATAGCTCTTATTTGAGAAATTCAAACTCTAAATAGAGAACAAAGCAAAAATTAGATAATAGGAGATAAAAAGATAGATCTTTTGCAGCTGCAAAGTGATGAAGAGATGGAGGAGGTGAAAAAGTACTAGGATGTGTTATATGTATATGCCAACTGGCCATAAGGCATATGGTCATTGTATCTCACAAACATGTCTTAATAATAAATAAAAATTGAGAGAAACATATAGCCAACATTAAGTGTTCATCATGTGCTGTACATTTTAAGAGCACCTTCTCATTTTTAGTGATTTTATACAGTAGTGTTAGTTGCTTTTGATAAGAGAACTGCAAAATTTTACCAATGTTGCCCAAACTGATTAAAGTATCAAACTTCTATTTAAGTACAAGCTTTTGTTATTCTAATTCTTGAGTTTTATACTCTTGTTTAAGTAAAACAGAGGGGAGGAATTGGAGCGGAAAGGAAAGGAGAGAAGAAAAGGAAATTGTAAGGAAATACCAATTGTGTTTTGTTTGGATTTCAGGAACAGATTTTAATTTTATAATCAATAAGTGAGTGATTCGATATTTCCCTTTATAATATTTTGCCCAATTCTACTATCCATTATTCAAGTGATCTCTTCACATACATTACTTCAGTCTTATAACAATATGAACAGATGATGAAGCTGAAATTCTCAAACATGACCCAGTTTGACTAAGGCAGCATAGCGGGGAAATAGTGGAACTAGGCTCACACACAAGTTTTTCAAGCACTCTATGTACTTACACATTTAATCTGGACAAAGAAGAGAGTCTCATAATTACAGCAAAGTACTTACATACTCAATAGGCTTCAGGGATGTAACTCTAGATGTTGGGCAACCACAGGAAGTAAGGTCAGCATAGAGGCCTTCTTCTAACACACACTGGTTATAGAAAATGTCCTCTTGGTAACAGAGGAGCCAGCTGTAAAAGAAGCAGAAATTCAACCCAATTACAGGCAGCCAGCAGAGAGGCACCCCATCATGTTGTGGGAACTGGGTGCTGGTCCGCATCAGTTAACAAAATAAACACCATCATCACTTGTTGACTGCTTGCTGTGTCAGAACCCTACATGTCATATTACATTAATGTGAAAAATTCTTTAATTTAAAAACATATCCTTGCTTTTATAGGCAACAAAACTAAGGATCAGAAAGTATTGGTGATTTGTCCAAGATTCTCCCACCTATTACAAGATGAGGCTGAGATCTGAACTAAGAAGATATCTGCCTTGTGCTAAAGACATGCTTTCATTCAGTGCCTTCCAATGCAATATTACGGGATCAACCTACGGGATGATTAAGCATTTGAAAAAATGAGAAGTTCTTTTGTGAAAAATTAAAACATATGTATATTTATTTAAAGATCTTTTACTGAATCAGCCTCAATGGATATAGGAGCTAGACTTTTGAAATCATATAAGAATATATAAGATCTTTCACCCACACATGAGATAGTTAACAGAAAGTTTTTTAAAATTTTAGAGTCTTTTAGAATCCTTGATGGTGAGTAATCTTCATTACAGTACTCACCAGAAGCTCAGTAAGACACTCTCTTTTGAAAAAGGCTCCAAGAGAATAATTAATTGGTTATTACTAATTTAATTTTGATGTGTTTAAGTTCCAGCTCTATATTTTAAGGTCACAGGACTGTACTTCTAGGCCAGGTTACCTCTGGATTACCACAAAAATGCTCAGACATAATTTACTGTTATATTTTCTACATAATAAGCATTTTCCAGCCAACATTTATCAAAGGTTTTCAATGCACTAGGCATAGGACTATGTCTTTCATACACATTATTTTATCTCATCTTTAAAACTCCTTTGAGGGCTGGGGATATAGCTCAGTGGAATAAGCGCTTGCTTAGCAAGCACAGGGTCCTGAGTTCGATCCCCAGTACCGCAAAAAATAATAATAATAATAAAAAATAAATAAATAAATAAATAAAACTCCTTTGAGATAGGTATCAGTCATTATCCTTCCTTTAGAGATGAGGAAACTGAGGTCCAGAGAGGTGATCCAATTTGCTTAAGATCACATAGCTGGGAAGTGGTAAAAATGGGCTCAGACACAGGTCTCTCAAATATTCCAAGCACGGACATAACTTCCATGATCCTTAAATTCTTTAATAAAGCTACCGTTGTATATTTCTTAGGTAACAAAAGATTTTCTTCCAAAAAAACTCCAATGCTTCTTGTTATCAAAAAATGAAAATACATCTTCCAAAATGTTTTATTTTAATGAAGAAGAAACTCATAGCCCAATAATAGTGAAGCAAGTACTTTGGGTCATCAGTACATATTTTACTTTTTTCTAAGAAGTGGTAAATATTCTAGTTAATTTATAATGCTTTATTTTATATGTTTTAATGCTGTAAAATGCTCATATCCTGTTTGGAAGTATAAAGACAGTAACAGATACAAAGAAGTTCAAAGCAGAAGAGCTGTAGAAAATGAGAAGAAAACTGCTTAAATTAGGCTGAATCAAAGTTAACAGAGGGAATGGTGTGAACTAAATTTAAAGGATATGTTTGGATTAGTATTAAGGAGGGGACAAAAATGTATACACCTTCAGGTGGTCAGGCAGGTAATGCAAATGAGCACTGTAACAAGTGAGAAAAAAATGGATTGATGGTGGTTGAGATATCCTGGGAAGCATACTTGCCACCCACTCAATACCACCAATTATTGCCAAAGTTGCAATCTTTCTCTGTTAAAAACATGTTCCTGAAATAATATATCCAAAACCCAAGTCTTGATATAAAAAATTCTAACACAGTGTGTAGCTTGACCATGTAACATCCACTGGTTGGATTTACTACAGAACTACCATCTTTGATGTAGATCAGGGGTTAGCAAACTGTAGCCCCAAGGTCTGTTTTCATATACTCCACAAGATGAGTCTGGCTTACACGGTTTTAAATTGTTTTAAAAATTAAAAGACTACTTCATGACATGTAAATATTATGTACAATTCCAATTTCTATATGCAAAAGTAAAATTTCACTGGGACAGAGCCATGCCTATGCACTTATGTAATGTCTATGGCTGCTTCCCTGCTTCCAAGGTAGTGTTAAAAGCAGGGAAAGAGCCCATTGACCCTAGAGAAAAAACATTCACTATGTGCACCTTTACAGAAAAAGCCTGCCACCTTCTGATCTAGGAAGTAATGAGAAAAAGAAATGGCTGAGTGAATGATGGATGGATGGATGGATAGAAGGAAGGAAGGAAGGAAGGAAGGAAGGAAGGAAGGAAGGAAGGAAGGAAGGAAGGGCTGGGGGCACAGTGAAAGGACACAAGGAGAATGAATAAGAGAAAGAAGACTACTTGACAATAAAGCCTAGAAAAACAGGGGCTGAGCTTGACCTTTCCGGGACTAGGCAATGACAGAAAGAATGAAAAGCAGATTAGTAAAAATATGAAACTGGATTTAGAGACGAAATAGTTGTTCTATGACTGGTTTGCAGTCAATACTTTTAGGGTTAGTGGAGCAGGAAGTAACTGAGAGACTGAAGTTCCTCTGGTGAAAATGAGTTTTAGTGTCTACTGCTTCTAGAAATGAGGGAGAAAAACTAACTGACCCAAGGTATTTGGAAGGAGAAGTAGACTTTGATAGGTTATACGGTAGATGTTTGACACATGGAGACACCACTGAACTGTGTACTTATAAATGGTTAAGATGGTAAATTTGGTGTTGTGCATATTTACTAAATAAAAAAGAATACATTTCATCCCTTACAGTCACATACAGTTTTATATACATGCAAGAAAGACTCAAAATATCAATGCAGTTAAAAGAATATGGAGTTTAAAGTTAAAACAAATAACCAAAACTATCCTTCATCTGACACTTGGGATATGTAACCCTGGGAAACCCTTACTATGGTTTCCTCATCTCTGAAGTGGAGATAATATATACTTTAAACAAATTAAAAAGTAAAAAAAAAATGAGGTAATATGTCTTCCATGGACAAAAACAGTAGTTATTTTTGTAGCATTCAATAATGCTGTATACCAAACCCATAATATAAACATTCAAAATATTTAGAAAATACTCTTAAGAAATCAGTGAGAAAATCTTCCCTAAGCTGGTTAATCAGCAATTTCTTTCTTGTATTCTATGGCTCAAAATACTAATTCAGCAAAACTAGGCTAGTGAGCAGTTAGCAAAGCCTAAAAAAGAAAAGTTTAAAAATTTGCTGTATGATATATGCAAAAAACCTAAGCCAAATCTTTGTAGATGTAAAAGACATTTAATAATTAAGTAACCAAAAAAATATTGAGCAAGCATACTTACCAACCCCGAAGAACTTTAAAAGAATATGGTGTGAATGAAGTCAAATCAGAAATTTCTTTTGTATAATCTATGCATTCACCTTGGAACCCTGGTTCACTGAATGCTTTGAGCTATGAGAACATAACAATAATTAAGCAGAAAATGAGCATCACAGGCGAATAAAACCTTTCATGTCAAATACGTAACGAAAGTTTGGGAAGATGTTAGACTCGTGCTCTATCAGTTATTGTAGAATTTGTAGTAAGAGGGTAACATTCTCCTTACAGGCACACTCTTTTACATGCTTCAAGTTATCATTTATTTAATATTTTCAGTCATTTGCACCAAATTTGGACACAGCCTAAAAAATAATTCTACATGTATTAGTACATCGGAATTCCTCCACTAAAATTTGTTTTCTATTATATCAAACAATATTTTCTTCTATGGTGAGGCCAAATACATAAAATAAGAAGCCAACACCAAAGGGGTTAGGGAGAGTTGGTAGGCCTTTTCTCTCCCCAAGTGGAGTGAATTCTGTGATCAGAATCCTGGGAATAATTAAGCTCGTGAACAGAAGCACCAGTGCACTGCTGAACTCAAAATTTATACTTTATCATGAAGTTGTGAAATATTCTTTAAATGACTAACAATGTAAATTACATATCGTTCAGATGGTGTTTTTAGTAGTCTGCTCTAGGTTTTAGTCTTTCATACTGAGAAAAATTAAAATTTACATGTACATAATCTACCATGCAGTAGCTGATTTGATGGGTTAAAATAGTCTTTCTCCAAACTTTATATACTGGGTTTAATGCTTATTGGAATTGTCTTACTTTAATCCCAAAATGAGATCTAGTATATGTGCTCAAAAGTAAACCAAGCCCACAAAGTACTATCTAATTTTAACCTTTGAAATGATTCAGAATAACGCAACTCTCAATAATATTCTGAAGACAGAACAAATCCCAACTGTGCTTACTTTGACAGTACTGCATATTAGAGAAATTAAGTTCTGAGAAAAAGCAGCTGGATAAGTCAGTGTGGTGCTTTCCCTTCCAGTTTAATGGAGAAGGCTAGGGATATAAGCTCAGTGGTACAACCACCTGTTTGGTCAACACAAGGTCCTGAGCTCAACTCCCGGTACAAAAACAACAACAACAACAACAACAACAAAACAGTTTAATGGAGAATAAGTGCACAACATAACTCAGATTAGGTTGCTAATAAGCTAGGCAACACTCTGATGAACAAAAGATACCCATTGCTCTACGCCATGCAGACCTATCTCAGTCCCATCACCCCCCAAATGCAAGTGTATGGAAGCAAAAACAAACTAAGAACAAAACGCAGGCTTTCACTGACTGACAAGGTGGCCTTTTACATACACTGTGGTGTTTCCTCTTGAAAAACACCCTTTAAGGATAAAATTGTCATCATCTTATGATGAAGATTTTGCATAAATGCTTTTTGCTATGTAATTATCACTTATGATACACATGAATAAAATGTGGTAATCTTTTCTAACTAGTATGAAAAAATAAAAACTCAAGAACTTAGTTACTGTCCAAACACAAATGCTATGTTCAATTTATTCCACAATATCAGCACCATCTTTCAATGCAATTTTATTTTCCCTAATACTAACATAGGAAGCAAAGCTCTGCTCTAAATACAGCTCTGGTCCAGCCCTGCGGCCTCCCTCACATACTTCTACACTTCGGTCACATCACACCTGCCTGGTATCACACCCTCATATTTCTTGAGTCAATCACACAGTCTGCAGTAATTTTATCTCCCTGATCACTCATAGAAGATGTTCTTTAAATAGTTCTGAGTACTTTTAGATTTTCAATCCTATAAAAGTGATTTAGTTGTAGCATCACAAAAAAAAATGTTTTTCTCTCTATTGCTCCTGAATCTTGCTGATATTTGCCTAAACTTGTCATTTTCCTATCCACATTCATGAAAACAATAACCACAACTATTAGACCCTGTAATCACTTTAAAACTTAATGAGGCTAAATTAGTCAATTATCTGCAAAATGGAAAAAGGGCTCAATACTTACAGAAATTCAAATTTTTAAAGATATTTGAAAATGGACTTTTAAAAAAAGATGCTATGAACATATGGTAACTGATTGGGTCAAGAGGGGAACTGGTTAGAATTTCTACAGAATAGTACACTTACTCTCTACTGAAAATTTACTTTTATGAGATTTTATATAGTGAGATTTCTGATATTCAGGACTTGCTAAGGCAGACATATGATGACAATGTGAAGATAACCCACATTCTGTTTGTTTTGTTTGGCGAAAAGCAAAAGCAATATAAAATGCCACATGATAATGATAAAAAGCTCTAGAAGGACTCTCAATATTTTCAGTTAGTAATTAGATTTAGTGACTCATCTTTAGCCTTAGGAGGAAAACAATCTTGCCAATACAAGGTGGAGCGCTAGTAGTATCTCAAACAAGACATGTCTCCTCATGCTTACAGAATAATCAGCAATAATATTTTTACTATCATAAGCCTCATGATGCATATTAATCTCCATACACATGCATTTTCTAGATTCTGCCCTTTTGGCGGCTTCAGGTTCCCCTTAAAATCACCAGCATAAAACAACTGCTCCTGACTTGAACTCTAACATGTGACTGAGTTACATCCTCAGGGAAAGTAAGTATACCATCTGCAGAAACCACTGATATGCCAAATCTGACTTGTCACAGCTACCTGGGAAGGGGAAAACATTCTCTAGTTACAGACCAGAACTAGTCTCTTGACCAAGATCTGTTTATGTTCAAGAAAGCACAAACAAGAGGGCTGGAGGTACAGCTCAGTGGGCTAAGTGCTTGCCGCTGAGCACTAGGGCCCTGAGTTCGATCCCCGGTCCCGGAAAAAAAAAAAAAAAAAAAAAAAAAAAAAGTTCTAAAAAAAAAAGAAAGCACAAACAAGGATAAATCCTGAAAATGTGGTCAACTGAAAATAAAAAGAGCCTTGATACTGCCTAAACAAAAGAGGCTTTATCTGAATGTTACCAAATATCCAGCTTTCATATACCTGCCAGAAACTTTTATTTCATAAGCCAATTACCGAGCTACTCCTAGAAAAAATGAAATGAAGCCAACTTCACTGGGTGTTTTCTGCGCTTTGTCTCTCTTCAAGTAGTACTGGAAATACTATAAAGAAAATCCTTCTAGCAATCTGCCCCAAACAAAGAAGTCCATTAAAAACAAAACCAAAAAAGGAAAAACAACAGAGAAGCAGGAGGAAGAGAAACAGAGCTTAAAAGAATGAGACTTTTTATTTGCACTTAAAGCTCAGAAAAGGTGCAGTTTGAAATTATTCCTGTTTAATTCATTTTTCCTACTCAAGTTATTTTGATTCATGTGAAACTGCTTTAAAAATCCAGTTGGGCGTTTTCAAAAATTCAAAATAAAGATGTAGCAGAAAGTGTCTCCAAATATAATATGCAATTATATTCAAAGAGGAAACATTCCCAATAGACCCAAGCTAATCAGAAAATAATAAAACCTGAAAGCACTGTTAGTGGAAACATGGTTAAACTAAGCTAGTCTGAAATATGTAAACATTAACATGAATATGAAAAAGATACACATTCAGCATTATATAAATAATGTAGTAGTATCATTTGAAATTAATCACTATACTTGGCTTTTTAATAGTAGTTTTTCTGAATGTGGTTACTTAAAATGAAGTGGAAAAAGCAATGTCTCTTATCTCTTCTTCCTTTTATGGCTGTGCTCTTACCATGGTATGTCCTTCTTTGACTTGAAAATGTAGCTTTGTGAAAGGGGTTAGAAACCAGAGAATGTCTATTTTACCACCTTTATCTGTGATAATGATATCTACTTAAACCTGAACTTTAGTTTTATATCAATAAATGGGATTAATGATGACCTCACAGAATTGTCAGAAGTATTATGTAGGCAAAATTTCTAACCCTCAACATATAATAAAGAAACATTAGGGTCCAGAGTATTACCCAGTCCCATTTAAACATTAATACTAGAAATAAAAAAATTAGGTTTCAAATCAGGCTGTGAAGAAACATTTGATGTATGTATTAGAAATAGGTGAACATAATTAGCAGGTCAAGGCAGCAACTGCTCCATGCTGTCAGCTCCTCCAGAGGTAGCACACTATGCTATGCTGAACAAGAACACAACAAAAGAAAGAATGGCCAATAGGAAAGAAGGTGGACAGGTAAAAATGAACCAAAGGCATCGAGAGCAGCAGCTGTGTTGGGAGAAAATACACTGTGCTGAGTGCAGGACAATAGAGTAACTGAGAAGGATGAAACTCTCTCCTGCCTACAGGTACCAAGTACAACTGCTTCATAGATATATAAAAGTTATCTGAGAGAAAGAGAAAGGCCTGGTGGAGAAGATATAGATTACAGTCTGTGTCTCTGCCCTCGGTTTCCCTGGCTCCAGGGGGTCACAGAAATAGGTGGTCCATGATCGCTACCAGTGCAGCCCATGTCTGGCTCTTACATACACCCTGAGCTGCCTGGAGAAACAGAATCAAGCAGTCCAAGATCCGCTGACATCACCATTTGCAGCTGAGTGGAGACAACCAGGTAGATCCCACCTACTTCCAGGGGACAGAGTAGGCAACCTGAGTTCCTGCCGCCATTACAGTCTGTGTCTCTGCCCTCTGTGTGCCTGGCAAAGCCAGGAGATACTGGCTCAGAAGGCCCATGAACTGCTAATACCAGGTGCGTGTTTGGGCCCTCCCTGCGCCTGCCCTGTGTCACCTGAGGTATTAGATCAGGTGGTCCATGAACTGCCGACACCACAGTTCCTGTCTGGGCTTTGGTGTGCCTTGACCTCTGGGAGGACACAGAAACAGGCGGTCTGTGGTTGCCGCCGCTGCAGCCTGCGTCTGGCTTCTGCATGTGCCCTGAGCTGCCTGGAGATAAGGAATCAGGCAGTGCATGAACTGATGAAACTGGAGTTCATATCTGGGCTCTTCCTGCACCCTGAACTGTCCGAGGGCACAGGACCAAGTGGTCTGGGATCATGTCACCAGTGCAGCCTGCTTTTGGGTCATACACATGCCCGGAGCTGCCTGGGGTCACTGGATCAGGCAGTTTGCGATCCCGCAATATTGTGGTGAGCATCTGGGAAATGGGAGAATTAGGTACACTCCACCAACTGCCTGGTAAACCCGAGTGAGCAGCCCATCTCAGCAGACACTGACCACCAGGAAAACTAAGGACGCTAGCAACCTTTGCTAAGCTTCCAGCGAAGAGAGAGACTGGGCACTCCACCTCTGGTATCAAAAATGACAAGAGGAAGGACAAAAAAACAATCTCAGAACTCCACCCCACTCAGAACAAGTCCAGGCGACACTGACATAGAAGAACTTGGTAAACACACACCTGAAATTGCTGAAATGATTGCAATGGAAGTAAAGAAACTCCTCCATCAGGCCATAGAAGACATCAGATCAGAAATAATCTCTCAGGCAAAAAATGAAATGACAACACTAATGAAAGAATTGCTCAGCACAGCTAAAGAAGACATATATAAAAAATAGATGAGCATAGGCATCTGATGCAAGACATTAAATGAATAATATAGGAATGAACTGGAAAGCATAAAACACATACAAAGAGATACCCAGGACATCCAAACTTCCACTGAAAGCTGGGAAAACTGCTTGAATGATGCCAGAGATAGGATTTCAGATCTTGAAGACAGCATAGCAGCTAATGATCATGAAAGGAAGGATCTCTTATAATTAACAAGGAACCAGGAAAAATCATTCCAACAGCTGCAAGACAAGGCAAAGAGAAATAAGGTAAGATGAATAGGAGTCAAGAAAACAGCAGGAGTCAACACAAATGACAAAAAAAGAATATTTGGAGAAATAAGAGCAGAAAATTTCCCAAGCATGAAAAAAGATTTTGACCTGCAGTAAGTGAGGCATATAGAAATCCAACTATTCATAACCAATAAAACTACACCCAGACATATAATAATCAAGATTCCACACATAGAGCAAAAGAAAACAATATTAAAAGTTGCTAGAGAAAAGAAATGGATCACCTATAAAGGAAAGCACATCAGAATCACAGCAGATTTCTCCACACAAACCATCCAATCGAGAAGAGTTTGGAGTGAAGTATTACAGGTCCTGAGACAGAACAGCTTTCAACCAAAATTGATGTATCCTGCAAAATGATCCTTCAAATTTAATGGTGAAATAAAATATTTCCATGACAAAGAACAACTGAAGAATTTCATGAGTGCCAAACCAACCTTACAAAGAGTACTAAAAGATATTCTAGACAGAGGGAAAAAATGACAATTTCAAGAACAATAGAAAGGAACCATCAAGCAGAGCAAGCAATTAAACAGAGACATAAAGTAGAAAAGGAATAGCAAGTAAATAACATGACAAAGAAGAGCCAACACGCATCAGTTATAACCATTAACGTAAATGGCCTTCATTCACCAGTCAAAAGAAACAGACTGGCAGAGTGGATTAAGGAGCAAAATCCAACAATATGCTGTATACAGGAAACACATTTTAATCAAAAAGAAATCCAGACTGAAAGTCAAAGGATGGAAAACAATTGTGCATGCCACAGTAAGACAGAAAAAAGCAAGGGTAGCTATTACATTTGCAGACAATGTAAACCTCAAACCAAAAACACCCAAAAGATATAAAGGGGCTGGAGATACAGTTCAGTGGCACAAGCACCTGCCTGGCAAGTGAAAGGTCCTAAGTTTGATTCTAGGTACCAGAAAAAACCCCAGAGAGCTACAGAAGGTCACTACGTACTCGTTAGGGGAAAGCTGCAAGAGGAAGAGATAACAAACATGTATGAACCAATTGTCAGAGCACCAAACTATATAACACAAATCTGAAAGGAGATGAAAAACCAACTAATTCATAACACTATTGTAATAGAGAACCTTAACACCCCTTTAACACAAAGAGATAGGTCAGCTAGACAAAAAATTAGCAAAGAAATAACAAATCTGAAACAAAGCTGAAAACAAATGGACTTTGTTGATGTGTACAGAGTATTCCACCGCACAGCATCATAATACACCTTTTCTCAGCTACACATGGGAATTTCTCTAAAATAGACCACATTCTAGCCCAAAGAGCATACCTTAATACATGCAAAAGAACTACATTATCCGATGCCTATTATCTGACCAGAGGGCAATGAAATTGGAAATTAATGACAAAACAACTCCAAGAATTCAAGAAACACTTGGAAATTACATAACAACCTGCAGAACAATCAAGGGATTAAAGAAGAAATTAAAAAACATACCTACAAACAAACGAAAATGTAGATACAACTTACTGGAATCTATGGGACGCAATGAAAGCAGTCCTCAGAGGGAAATTTATAGTGGTGAATTCACATATAAGGAAACCAGAAAGAGAACAAATAAGTAGCTTAATGCTGTACCTCAAACTTTTAGAAAAAGAAGAACAAGTAAAGCCAAAGCCCAAAGAAGGGAGGAGATTATAAAGATCAGGGCAGAAATTAGTGCAATCAAGAGAAGGAAACAATACAAAAAATGAATGATTCAAAGAGGTGGTTCTTTGAATAAATAAAATTGATAAACCTCTAGCCAACCTTCTCAAAAAAAGAAAGGAAACAATTCAAATTCATGAAATAAGGAATGAAAAGGATGAATCACTACAGATCCTACAGAAATTCAAAAGATCGTTAATACCTACTTTGAAAACTTTTACTCCCATAGCATAGAAAACTCAAGAAATGGACAGATTCCTAGGTACCTACAAATTACCAAGTTTGAGTCAAGAAGATATAAAAATTCTGAACAACCCAATATCAATTAATTAAGTTGGAAAATGTGATTACAAACTTACCAAAAAAGAAAAGTCCAGGCCCTGATGGATTCACAGCAGAATTCTACAAGAAATCCAGAGAAGATTTAATTCCAACACTCCTCAAACTCTTCAATGAAATTGAAAAGGAAGCAACTCTCCCTAACTCATTTCTGGAGGCAAGTATTATACTGATACCAAAACCTGAGAAAAACCCAACCAAGAAAGAGAACTACAAACAAATCTCTCTAATGAATGTAGATGCAAAGACACTCAATAAAATACCAGCAAAGAGAATGTAGCAAATCATTAAGAAAATCATGCACCACAACCAAGTCAGACTCATTCGAGGAATGCACAGTTGGTTCAATATCCACATATCAATAAATGTTACACACTATATCAATAGAACCAAAGACAAAAATCATATGATCATCTCAATAGATGCAGAAAAAGCTTTTGACAAAGTCCAACTCTCATGCATGATAAAAACCCTACAGAAAATAGGAATAGATGGTGTTTACCTCAAGCTGATCAAAGCTGTCTATGGCAAATGAACAGCTAACATCATACTAAATGAACAAAAACTAAAAGCTTTCACTTTAAAATCATGAACAAGGCAAGGATGTCCACTGTCACCACAACTATTCAATATAGTTCTGAAGCTTTAGCTGGAGCAATTAGACAAGAAAGAGAAATAAAAGGAATAAGGATAGGAAATGAAGAAGTGAAATTATCACCATTTGCAAATGACATGATACTCTACATGGAAGACTGTAAAAACTCCAACAGAAGACTCCTTAAATTATTCAACAAATTCAGTAGTGTACCTAGATACAAAGTCAACCCTCAAAAATCAATAGCATTCCCGTACACAAACAACAAACAGACTGAGACAGAAATTAAGGAAACCATACCTTTCACAATAGCATCCAGAAATTGAAATATTTAGGAATCAATCTAACCAAAGAAATAAAAACCTATTCCCTAAAAACTATAATGCTTTGAAAAAAAGAGATTGAAGTAGATTTTTGTAAATGAAAAAGAATTCTTTGCTCATGGATAGGAAGAACCAACACTGTGAAAATGGCCATACCACCAAAATTGTTGTACAGATTCAATGCAATTCTCATTAAACTACCATTAGCATACTTCACAAAACTACCATTAGCATACCTCACAGATCTAGAGAAAACATTCCTTAAATTCATCTGGAACCAGAAGAGACCCAGAATAGCAAAAGCAATCCTGGGCAAAAAGGACAAGTCAGGTGGAATCACAATCCCTGACTTGAAATTATACTACAAAGTTATTGTAATAAAATCAACATGGTACTGGCTAAAAAACAGACCTGAGGATCAATGGAACAGACTGGAAGACATAGACACAGCTACACACATACTCAGCCTCCTAATCTTTGATAAAGGGGCCAAACAAACTCACTGTAAGAAAGATAGCCTCTTTAATAAATGGTGCTGGAAAAATTGGCTTGCCACCTGCCAAAGACTGAAAATAGACCCAAGTCTATCACCATGCACCAAACTCAAGTCAAAATGGACCACAGATCTCAATATTAAAACAGAAACACTAAATCTATTGGAAGAGGAATTAGGTAAGAATCTTGAAGAGATAGGGGTAGGCAGAGAGTTCATAAACAAAAACCAACTGCCAGTGAAATGCTTCAAAGAATCAACAACTCAGATCTCACCCTACTGAAAAGTTTCTGCACATCTAAAGAAATAGCCAGCAAACCCAACTGAAAACCCATAAACTGGGAAAAAATTTTAGCTGACTGTCTCTCGGACAAAGGACTTCTATCTAGAACATATAAAGAATTAAAAATCATCAGCCCCTTCCCCTAATTCAAAGACCCAATTCAAAAATGGGCATCAGAGATGGACACACACTTTTCACATAAAGTAATACAAATGGCAAATAAATACACAATTCTACATCATTAGTTATTCAAGAAATGCACATTAAAACAACATTGAGATTTCATCTTACCCCAGTAAGAATGGCTAGCATTAAGAAATCAACCAGTAACAAATGCTGGCAAAGGCTGTGGAGAAATAGGAACTCTTCCCTACTGCTGGGTATTTTCCCAGAAGATCTGAAAACATCATATCACAGCGATATATGTGCACCTATGTTTATAGCAGTACAACTTGTAATAGCTAAATCATGGAAGCAACCGAAATATCCTGAGGAATGGATAAAAAAGTTGTGGTATTTTTATATAATGGAACATTACTCAGCTACCAAGAAAGATAAACTTGTGGCTTTTATAGGTAAATGGAAACAACTAGAGACCATACTCATAAGTGAAATAAATCAGACCTCCATGTGTAAGCAACATACTGTCTCACTAGTGTAAGAACTTAAAATAGTGAATAAAATTAGGAGGTATGAAAGACATTGTGAAACGAATGTAAACTGCTCAAAATAAAAGAGCAACTGGGATGAGGGAAAAAGAGAAAAGGAAGTAGGGGAAAATTATGTATATACAGGATAGCTAACATAGTTGTATTACTAACTTCTATTGCTTTATTGTAGAACAGTTCATGATTAATCAACTGATCAATTTTGCATGTCTATATTTATTTTCCTGAGAAACCACTTTGAAGAAATCCATATGTAATACAACAGCTATTGTTAATTTCCTATCACCTTGTCTGAATTTCAGTATTGCTTGTATTGTTCTTGTGTTATTTTATAAATGTATATTTGTTTGTTAATATGCTTCTATTCTTTTATTTTTAAAACAAAAAAAGAGAAGGTATAAATGTTTTTGGTAAAATAAGCAACAATTTTAAGAATATTTTTAAACATACCAAATGCGGAGGCTCATTTATCCCAAGTGGTTCCTGAAAAACACATTTAAAATATTTTAAACATTGTTATCATTAAATCTTAGTTATCTTTTGAATTTTTTCAAAATATCCATTAAAAACCGAACTACAGGTGGCAGGGGATCAACAATGGTTGTTGTATTACACGTTGGTAGCTTCATACTCAGGACAATACAAATAGACATACAAGGTTGATCAAACAACTAATCACTGATTGTTTCCCACATCAATATGACATGAGACAACAGTGCAACCATGTCAGACATCCTGCACATACATACATACCTACACAGCTATCCTCCTCTTCCTCTTCTCCTTCCCTTCATCCCGATTGCTCTCTACCCTTGAGCAATCTCCCTTCATACCTCCCAATCTATATTCTCACCTCCAGGTTCCTACACTAATGACCCTATACGCTGTTTACACATGCACATCTGGTTTACCTCACTTATGAGTATGGTCTCTAATTGTGACCATTTGCCTATAAAAGCCCGTAGATTGTAACACAACAACCATTGTCGATCCCCTGCCACCTGTAGTTCGGTTTTGGTACTGTTCTTGTACTACTGTGTGTATGTTTGTTAGTGTTTTTGTTCTTTTACTTTTAAAATTAAAAAAAAAAATACATTAAAAGTGTCTAATGGTCTGAGAAATTTACAAGAGTCCTTCAATTGGCCAAGACCCTCAGAAAATATACTGAATTCTCTCATAACATTTTAGCATTTATAATCAACTCATTTTTAGTAATACTGATGAACCACAATGCCAATTACAAAGAATCTAAAATCTGTGACCATTATTCCATGTGCACCCTTATTGTTCTGCAGTGTCTGTTATGGAACAAACTGGTCATCGTTGTTTCACAATTTCATGGCTTTGCACACAAAGCAATTATTTTTGAAGAATGCCGTCTGCCTCAAAAAAAATCACTTTTATAACTGATGATATAATACCTTCCATCCTTTTCTGTGGTAATTTACTGAGCACTCCCTTCCCTGGTGCTCCCAATACTGCCTACATGCTGGATCTCCTCACTAATTGCACTATAATTAGTTGCTCATACATTGATCTCCTCTGAGAGAACAAGAGCCATCAGGGCAGCTTTAAACATCTTTGATGTCCTTTGAGGAGAACAATAACCAGAGGCACTATATAAATGCTCCTGAATGAATGAAATGATAAAATTACAGACCCATCTCATTCATGGGTTAATATGTAATAGCTCTCCATAGAAACTATACAACTCATATCATGTTTTCATTTTCTATATATACACATTAAAATAACCAAATAATCCCATATTTTTAAATCTCACCCTATATATTCAGTTGTATACCATTAACATGCTACTGGCCATTGTCATCCTCATAACTCACCAGTTGAATAGGTCGAATTGACATGATTATATTATTTGATCCTCCCCAGTCAAAACAGCATTTGTATTTCCCTTTTTCTAAAATGTACTGCTCTCCACAGAAGAACTTCTGCTGGTAGGCAACCCATCTAGTAGAGAACAAAGAGAAGAGAGGTAATGTACAACCTGGCAATCAATATTTAAAACACCAAAGAACATCTCAAGGTCCTTAGGGGAGGGGACAACTTACACTCCATTTTTAACATGAATGGATCTTGTTTCACTACCAAAGCCAATTCCTTCTAAGTCTGAAATTTCCTGATTTGAAATGTCAATAAACTTCTCACTTTCTAGGTCAGATTCAAACAGTGTAATAGAAGATTCTATAAAATTCTGAAAAGAAGAAGAAGAAAATTTAGGAAAGCATGTGTTTGGTTTTCTGCACTACTGTAGCCAAGCATATTTTCACATATTCACGAGATTACAATCACACAAATAACTCCAGAAAGAATTTCAAATTGCAAGGGAACTAGTTTCATAGTTGCTACTCTCATATCATTAAAAGAAAACCCACAAAACTGAATTTACTGTAATCATGAAACTGTAACATTTATTTAAAAAGTAGTTACAAGTTGCTAAGTTGCTGGGACTTACAAACTATCTGATTAATTCTGTGAGTTTCATGCGTGCGTCAAATGCAAACCCTACACAAGAGGACAGGAGACTGAGAAGAGGGCTGGAAGAACACAGAGAGGGGGAGCTCATCGTCCAGGACAACGCAGAAATACAGACGCTGGCAGCACACAGGCACACAAGCAAACGCATTGGCACAGCTTGAGTTCCTTTCCTTCTTACACGGCTCCCCACTCCTGGAGGCCCTGCCAAGCGCTGTAGGAGCCTTCTAGATGTCACTCTCCTCTCTCCATCTTCTTGTTGGAGACTTTTGACTTTTACGTTTTGCTTTCCATCTTCTTCTAAGCACTTCGCCCCTTCTGAGCAACTTTCTGGGTTTTGCCACCTCTGCATTTCCCCTCAAATATAACAAATACACAATATCCCATCTAGTTGATTTGTTTCCATCAATATAGTGTCCCTGCTGCACAGAATGCTAGCTGTAAGACAACCCATGCTTAGGGTTATGTGTCAGTTCTAGGTCCAGTCACCTGGGGTCACATATAAAGCATGGCATAATATACAACAACCTAACGCAATCAAAATCTTCCAACCATCTTCTCCACTAGGTAGGCAGAGCAGGCACTCACAATCATGTCTGTGTCCCCATGAGGTATTTTGGCTACTAAAATACCAATCTTTTCTAGGTGCTTTAGAAATCCCCAGATTTAGATAAAGCTCCTTTTCTTAAATAGAATGAACAATGGTGGAACAATTTCAAAAACTGTATTATTCCATTATATATTTTTAAATTAACAGTATATGGGCCCGGGATATAGCTGAGTGGTACAGCGCCTGCTTGGCAAGCGCGAGGTCATCAGTTCAATTCCCAGTACTAAGAATAATAAATAAATAAATAAATACGAGAGTTTAGTATAGTCTTAGGTATGGCATTTCCTGCTCTTACAGAAAATTAGTGAGCAGGTGCTTTAGGTATAAAGATGAGTTGTAAGGATCAGTAATTTGGCTACTTTTAAATTTCATAAACTCCCTCGGCTGATCTGGCCCTTAATATCTCACACTATAACTCTACATGCCCAATATTACAGAGACACCAGCAGAGAGCTGGTATGTCTATTAACAAAGGAAAATAGCTGTCTGTGCTGCATACAAGAGGTGTGGAAAGTGGCCCAAATCTGAAAATCATAGGAAAGGAAATCTAAAGTTAAGCAAGTAGGGGCTGGGGATATAGCTCAGTGGAATAAGTGCCTGCCTAGCAAGCGCAGGGTCCTGAGTTTGAGCCCCAGTACCACAAAAAAAAAAAAAAAAAAAAAAAAA